>QANX01004128.1:0-106390 GCA_003254975.1 Ochetophila trinervis
ATATAAGCAAAAAAAAATTACAACGGCTATATTTTTTGCAATGGCTACTTTGCAACGGCTATATTTTGAAGGTTTCAGAGACTAAACGTAAAAGCGCCACGTGGACAAATATATACAAAATGACGACGGTTCAAAACAAAAACCGTCGTCGAAAATATACACTAACTATAGACGACGATTCCTAAGGAACCGTCGTCTATAATGTTTCACAATAGACGACGGTTCCTAAGGAACCGTCGTCGATAAGGTCCTAATAGACGACGGTTCCTTTAGGAACCGTCTTCTATACTCTGCCACATATTCCACGTGTATTTTTGTCTTTTATCAACGACGGTTGTTGAAGTAACCGTCGTCTTTGATTAACTTAAGACGACGGTTACAGTTAAAACCGTCGTTGATGTTTTTTAACCGTCGTCTTATTTTATCAACAACGGCTCTCTTTTTCAACCGACGTCTATATTAAAGTATGGCCGTCGTCAATAGCTATTTTCTGTAGTAGTGGCTCTTTGGAAGTAAATGGGGAGGGAAGATTGGAAATTGGAATGCAAATAATATGGAGGATTTAGTGGAGATGTGTGTTAAACCGGATCAGGTGACAAAGAGGCACTTTGGTTCTGAAATGGCTTCGGTCATTTTGAGTACCTTTTTTTTTATTTCTGTTGGAATATGAGGAATGTTGCCATATATAAAGGGGCAGTTAAGGTGGAAAGTTGGGTTACTTTTTTTGAGAACCTTGTGGAAGAATACATGGAGCTGCTACACAATGAGGAAAAGTTGAGGCAAAAGGAGCAGGTGTTTGAGCCGTGGAAGACTCCGGAGTCGGGATGGAGAAAATGTAATACAGATGCTGCTTTCAACAATGGGCAGGCAGCATTGGCGTTCGTGGTCAGGGATAGCACTGGAAAAATTTACTTTTTGGCAGCAAAAATTCACAACTGTTGTTCAGCTCTGGAAGCAAAAATGCATTCTGTGATTTGGGCAACTGAAATTGCAAGAGGACAAAAGTGGAATAAACTTATCTGGTCGTCAGATTCTCAAGTGATAATTAATGATATTCAGTCAAGGAATGATCCGGGGGAGTGGAATGATCCGGGGGAGTGGAATTCAAGGTATGACTTTTTGAAGATTAAGGAAAGAGCTAGCAAGCTCAATTGGCTTTTCATCTGGAACAGGAGATCTTCAAATGCTCTAGCAGACATTATAGTTAAAGACTGTATGTCTAAGAAGTTTAATTTGTATTTTGATTGTGACAATTTAGAGCTTATCCCAACTGAATTTGTTGATCAGGCTTGTATTGATCAGTGGGTTGCCTAAACCTGTAATCCTCTTTGAGTTCTTTTTGGCATTAATGCATTTTATTCACCAAAAAAAAAATGTGAGAACCACACAAATACTAAGACATAGTCCATGCATGTTGATAGAGATATATTTTTGTTCTTTCTATATATCCTTTTCAAAGTACGTACCTACTTCGAAATACATATTTATTTAATTTTTTTTTATAACAAGTTACGTAATTAATACGTTAATATAAACACCCTCCTCCATATCCATCCAATTCTTACCCAAATAAAATTCAACACTATCACTATAAAATCCCCCCCACTCTCTCCCTCAACTCATCTCAACATTCCTATTAAAATAACAAAAAAATGGGTATTTCTAAGCTTTCCATAGCACTGGTTTACATGCTAGGCTTAGCCCTAGTCCACACTATCCATGCCCAAGACTCCATGCAAGACTATCTGAATGCCCACAACTCGGCTAGGTCGGCGGTGGGTGTCGCACCCTTGGTTTGGAACGACAAGATCGCGGACTTCGCACGGGACCACGCCAGTCAACGCAAAGGCGACTGCAAGCTGGTGCACTCCGGAGGGCCTTACGGCGAGAACATTGCAGGGGGCAGTTCAGACCTTTCAGGCACCAACGCTGTGAAGTTGTGGGTAGATGAAAAGGCGTACTATAACTACAACTCCAACACCTGTGCTGCTGGAAAAGAGTGCAGGCATTATACTCAGGTGGTTTGGCGGAACTCTGCTCGTGTAGGCTGTGCTAAGGTTAAGTGCGACAATGGAGGTACCTTCATTGGCTGCAACTATGATCCTCGAGGCAATTTTGTCGGACAACGTCCTTACTAATTAGTTAAGGGAGAAATATATATGTCATATATATTGCCCCTTGTATGTTTTTATGCATAACAATAAATGTTATTATTAGGATGTGATCGATTTATCTTTCATGGAATATGTAACCCACCTATAACAAAAAATTGATAGATCAAAGGCCAAGCATATATGTATGCATGCGTATATGTTAAAGTATCTATCTTTATATTTAAGAATAAGTAATTTTGTTTTTTTTAGTTTATTTAGTAATGCTTTTATTGTGTGGCACTTCTGTTTTACAGCACTTCATGTAAGGATATAATTAGGTGGTTAGATTAAAATGGTATAAGTAATTTTAAAAGTAAAATAGAAAAAATTTAAACAGTTAATGCTTCAATTAAAAGTATGAAGTATTTTTTATTTTACAAAATCAGAGAAAGTATACTAAAAATGTATTTTTTTTTCTCATTCAAAATACACTTTTTTGAAACACCCTTATAATATAAGTGTTTCGTTCATCAAGATTAATTATAATTTAGTATCTCTAACTTTCAAAATTTTGTGATTTTAGCTTTCAATTTCAAAAATAAATTTTTTAAATTTATTTTAAATTGGTCTCTTCAATTCGACCAAACAAATTAGTAGTATTTTCATCTGCATGACTCTGTTTTTTTTTTTTCTTATTAATCAATTCTGCTGTAAATTTATGCATGAAACCACTATTAATTTATTTGGGCAAATTAAAAATTAGACTAATATGTAATAAATTAAAAAATTAAAAAATTAAATTGAGTTATAAAAATTGATGGTTAGAATCGCAAAACCCTATAAATTTAAAATACCAAAGTAGAATAATTAATCGTTTGATCAAACAAGTACTTTGAGCTCTATTTCCAAAAAAAAATCAAATAAAAGGAACTTTAAGTTCTAAAAATAAAAAAGGCACTGCCAGACATGCACTGCAAAATTGAATTCACTTAATTATATTGGAGTTCCATCTTTTAATGACCATTATAAACAAAATCTTAAAGACCAAAATAAAGTCGACTAGTCCACATTTTATTAAGAAATACTTCAAATTTTTTTTTCCTATTCTTTTATGATAATTAATTTGTAGACTTTCAAATTTTTTTTTTCTATTAATTTATATTTAAATTATATCGTAGATTTTTTCATTTTTTTTAAACTACATGATAATTTGATAAAATCCTTTTAAGTAAGTTATATATTTGACTAAAATATTTAGTTAAATATATTTGATAAATTATTTGACAAGTTATCACTTAGTTTTAAAAGTATATTTAATTAAAGTGTCACATAGTTTATTTAAAAAAAAAAAACTGAAAAATTATCACAACGTTTAAATAAAACTAATTCAAAATATAAATTCAAAAAAGTTTAAAGTTTTCAAATTAATTTTTGTAAAATCATCCCAAAAAAAATTACAAAACATTTTTTAAGTAATTTAACTTTACTAAAGTATAAATTTAGACTTGAATGTTGCATTTTATAATTACCCCACCTCAAGAGTGTAAAGTGAAATATTCCCTTTTATTAAAAACTCTCACGACAAAGTGGACAAGCGATTTGAAAGCATCTTATAAAACTCTATGCAACCATTAAAATTAAGATATAATTTTGATTACGTCAACAAATGATGTTTTTTTCTTTTTCAACAAGAAGTGATATAATTCTTAGGATATCATATAATTATATATCTTTTCATCAACGTACTTCTTTATAAACAACTTTTAATCGTCACGTAATTAACGACTTGAACCATCATTTTGCTATTGACATTTTACTCCTATACACTCTTGTTATTCACATAGATTTTTTTTTTATTTTTTATAAATTAAAGAGGATGAATTTTAGCACCAGATTTTATTTTCAAAATTTGAAATTATAATCGGCGATTATTTCCATTTGGGCTATTCTAAAAGACATTATTAATTGAAAATGACTACACATGTTGAACTAGTTATATTTTTCTGATCAATTACTCATACCGAATTTCTTTCCCCTCGGTCAAAGGGAAGCAGCGATCGGAAACGGCCAAAAGCTTCGCTACCTGGGCAGTGTGGAAAATTTCCATATATGACTTTTATGTTCATGGTTTGATCAATATTTATTTTCTACAATTTTGAAAATGACATCACGGAGAGAGACTAATTTTCTAAATGCATAGACCTAATTTCATAACCACCATATTTCTATTTAATATAATTCTAAATAAGCTGTCGTGGTTCCATACATCTCACAAACCATTTTTCCATCAATAAAAATATATTTAAGTTAACAATATAAAAAGTATATTGATTTTTTAAGGTCGATTTATAAATATAAATATATTTTTAAAGAAAATTATAATATTCTTTTTAAAAAAAATCTCATTTATTCATTTTTTTTATTTTTATTAATTGACATTGTAAAAGTCATAAATACCCTCTTCTCTCAAGCGCTCTCTCTTTCTCCTTTCTTTCTCTCACGCTCTCATCTCTCTCTCTCATGTCTCTTCCCTCTCAAATAAAAATATAAAATAAAAAAGATTTTAAAAATTAATTTTCTTTTTTCTCTCTCGTATCTCTCTCCTTTCCCATATGTTTATCTCCCCTCTCTATCTCTCCCAACTCTTATAACAATATAAAAATAAAGTGTTTTAAAGTTATAGTTTATTTCTTCGTTTCTCTCTTTTGCACTCTCTCTCCTTCATCTTTTTTTTTTTCTCTCAATCAATGAAACTGAAAGAATTTTATGGAGAGAGGAGACATAATAGGTAGAAGAGAAAGAAAAAAAATAAAAAGAAAGCCAAAGAAGAGTGGAATGGAAATACTATGAAATCTAGTCCACTCTCTTTTTGTTTGTTTTCTATATCTTCTCGACAGACCCACATCTCTCTCATATGCAATCCAAGTTCTCTTCCTTCCTTGACAACCTAAAAGAAAAATGTTATTGAAAATATCGAAATGCATTGATGTGAGACATTGTTAAAGCCAAGGGAAAATGTAGCCTGAAATAAACAAATAACAAGAAAAGGATAGGGTGAAAAAAGAGTGTACGTTTATGTCGAACAAGAGGAAGGAGATGATAAAAAAAAAAAAAAAAATTCTTTCTCAGGCTGTGGTAAAAAAAATTAAGAATAAAAATGTGAAGAGGTGAGAGAGACTTTTTTTTAAGAGAGATAGAGGGAGAGAGTGAGAAGAGGAAGAGAGGAGAGGAGAGATAGACAGAGAGGAGAGAAATTACATATTTTCTGTTTTAATATTAATTTTAATTTTTTCTAGTTTATTTGATTTTAATTGATACTTTTTTTTTTCTCTAGTTTTTTCAACACAGAGAAGTGGAGGATAGATAGAATATGAAGAGTAGGAGAGACTGACAAAGGGGGAGGAGTTAAAAAATATATATTTTTTTGTTTTTTTTTTTCTGGTTTTTTTTTTTTTTTTAGAGAGGATAGAGAGACAAAGAGTGAGGAGAGAGCTATTGAGGGTGAGAGGAGACAAAGAGATAGAGAGGGGAGTTCGAAGAGATATAGAGGAGAAAATAAAAAATATTTTTATTTTATTTTAAAATCCAATTTAGTTTTATCATGCTACATAAGAGAAAAAAAATAAACTGCAGTTAATATTTAGAAGGCATTTTTAAAAATCATGAAGTGTTAATGAAATTCTCATTTTTTATTATTTTCACATACATATATTAGGGGAAAAAAAAAAGTACTGATATACATATAGCTATTGGAATTATTTAAACTTACCAGCATATGTTGAAGAGGTGACAAATTCTACCATGAAACTTTTTAATTTAGAATTCCATTAAACTTTTAATCCAGTATGATAAATATTATTTTGTTATAGACCACTATAATTTATTATGGACAATATTGTAAATTTGTTATATTATAAACCAATATTACTCATAATAATTTCTTTAAATGCAACACCGAAAGTTGCACCGTAGCTTATATACCAATTAACTTATGCAATGGGGTCCTAATTAGACCTGATAAAATGTTACACGACACGATAACATGACACGATAATTTGCGGGTTTGAGTATGCGATATTGAGTCAGGTTGATATCAGTGTCACACAATAAGACACGATAAAAAAAGGGGTTGAAACAAGTTTGAACATGTTAACACGATGAGTTACGATAAAACACGATAAAAAAAATATTAATTTAATTATTTCATTATAGTTAACTTTTTACATTACTTATTACTTTTTTTTTAGTTTTAGAAAACTATAAAATTCATATTTTATTTTATTGGAAAATTACAATTTTTATATCTATTTATATATTAATATTTTGTTTTAGATTCTATCTTTTTTATTAGTTATGTTAGATATACAATTTCAGTTTGGTTTATAATATTTTGAATATTTTTAAATTTATAATTGAAATGCATATTTTGTTTTTTAGTCACGATAAATATTTAATATAGCATTAATTCGTAATATTTTACATATTTTAAATTCACAGTTATTATTTATATTGAATTTTAGTATGTTAATATATATTTTTTAAAATGTTTAACATATTATTTTAATATGTATTTAGGCTTAATAGACATGAGTTGATATGATTTATCATTTGACAATATATATTAATTTAAATAAATAAAATAAACACTCACGAACACGAAACAATACGACACAAACACGGTTCAACACAAATACTTAACGGGTTGGATTCGGATGAACAAAATTTGACACAATACGACACGAACACGGTTCAACAGGACACGTTACCAGGGCTAGTCCTAACCTTATCAATAAGTCCGTTCCCACTTGAGAATTTCGAAAATGACCAAACGAAGATAATACTTTTCTAGATGACATACTAGTTAACCTATGCAATGGGGTCCTAAACTTATCAATAAATCCATTGCCCACTTGAGAATTTCGAAAATGACCCAACGAAGATAATACTTTTCTAGATGAATGCATGCATCAAATTTCCACATAGAAAGAATGTAAAAAAATAAAAAAAGTAAAAAAATAAAACTGGTGAAACTAATTACATAGTAGGAATATTTATAATTTTTGAACCTAAATGTTATAACATTTAAAAAAAAAAGAAAAAAAAAATAAAGAAGAAGCAAACGCACCTAAATGTTTATGCAATAACTTGCACTAATAAAACTAGCCTCTCATGAAATTGACATCGACAGCAATTTTCTTCTATTTTTCTTCAATGTGGGTCTAACAATAAAATTCCATATACACCCAAGAATCATTATATAAACCTCTTCACTATCTTTGTTGGAAAAAAAAAATTAGACTAACCATTAAACGCTAAATGAAATTTATTTAGAGTCTTTTTGATAACGTATTCAGTTTTTATTTTTGTTTTGGTTCATGATTTTTGTTCATCGTTTATGATTAATGATTTATAGTTTATGGTTTATTGTTTTTGTTTATAGTTTTTGGTTTATGTTTTTATTATAAAAAATGGAAAATAACAATCATTTTTTGTTTTTCTTATTCATGAAAAAAATAAAAACTTATTTGATAACCATTTTTCATTTTTTTATTTTTATTTTCATTAATTTTTTGTATTTATTTAAAATTTTACAAATGAATTTATACAAATCCATAGCTGATTAATAATGAATACAGAATATTGGCCATCTAGGGATTTTGGGTACTGGTACCACTTGATGGTCTTATCTAAGCAGTCAGGGCAATCTGAGGTTCAGACCCCTTTTTGATAACGTATTCAGTTTTTATTTTTGTTTTGGTTCATGATTTTTGTTCATCGTTTATGATTAATGATTTATAGTTTATGGTTTATTGTTTTTGTTTATAGTTTTTGGTTTATGTTTTTATTATAAAAAATGGAAAATAACAATCATTTTTTGTTTTTCTTATTCATGAAAAAAATAAAAACTTATTTGATAACCATTTTTCATTTTTTTATTTTTATTTTCATTAATTTTTTGTATTTATTTAAAATTTTACAAATGAATTTATACAAATCCATAGCTGATTAATAATGAATACAGAATATTGGCCATCTAGGGATTTTGGGTACTGGTACCACTTGATGGTCTTATCTAAGCAGTCAGGGCAATCTGAGGTTCAGACCCCTTATAGGTGGCTTGGAATCCCGCCTCTGTTCGGATAGTCCTAGATCCCGACCCTGTCAGAGACATTCTTGGTGTTGGCCACATCCAAGCGGTTCCAGATTCAGGTCCAAACAAGGCGGTCCTAGGTCAAGCGTCTCGGCACCGATTGAGCAGTCTCAGGTATCGGCCCTGACTTGGCGGTCCTGGGTCCAAGCCCTGATCGAGCAATCTATAGGTACCAGCCTTGATCAGGCTATCCAAGGTCCCAACCCAGATTGGGCAATTCTTGTTTCTGGCCTAGACCTGGCAGTCCCAGGTATGGGTCTCGGCACAGACCGAGCAATCCTGGGTATCAGCCCTGATTGGGCGGTCCTGGCCCCTTCTGGAAAGTCTTGGGTATCAAACTTGATTGAGTAGTCCTGGGTCTTGTCCCCGATTGGGCAGTCTGAGGTCCAAGACCCGACCAGGAAATCCCGGTTTCTAGCTCCAACCAGTCAGTTTTGGGTCCCAGCCCAGTCTAAGCAATCCATAGACTTAGGCACGTCTGGGCGGTCTTAGGTCACGGGCCTCGACTAGCTGATTTCAGGACCTGCCCCGACTGGCAGTCCTGAGTACCAGCACCAACTAAGCAAGCTGTGGTCTTAGCCTTTACCTAGCAGTCCCAAGTCCAAGCCCTAATCGCGCAGTCCTGGGTCTCATCCCCAACTGAACAGTTCCGAGTCTCAACCCTGACTGGGTGGTCCTGGGTCTCGGCCACGACCGAGCATTCTTTGAGTCTGGCTCTGGCTTTGACAGATTAGTTTTAGGTTTCAGCCCCATTCGAGCAGTTTGTGTTCCCAACCACATCCAAGCATTCCTTTTTTTTTTTTGGCTTTGTCCAAGCAATATGTGGTTTCGGCCTCATCGGGGGAGTTTTAAAATCCCGGCTCAACTGGGCTGTTCCAGTTTTAAAGCCCTTACAGGCAGTCTTTGGTCCCAGCCTTATCAAGTTGGTCCATTTTCTAGCCTGTTCGGGCAGTCCATGGTCCAAGCCCCGACCAGATTGTCTTGGGTACCAGACATGTCCAGGTGTCCAGACGGTCCCCGTGTTTCAAACTCATAATTGTGGTTTCGGGTTCAAGTTGTCTTGTGTCCTAATGCTGGTGTCAAGGATAAAAAAAAATAACTGAAAATGAATTTGACGTTTTTCTATTTTTTTCTTTTAAAAGAAAATTGAAAATGGTTTTTGTTTTGTTTTATTTGTTTTCTTAAATGAAAATGGTTATCTAATGCTTTTTTTTTTGTTTTTCAAAAAATAAATGAAAATAATTATCAAAAGCATTTTAGTTTTAGTTTTCAAATAGCTCAAAAACAAAAATCAAAAACCAAAAATGAAAAATGAATGGATTATCAAACAATATCTCAATCTAACAAGTATTACTAGTTTGGCATGAAGTTGACACGATAAGATATATTTTGTTCTTTTTATTGTTTTCAAAGTACGTGGCTAGTTGGAAAAATGTTTTTAGGTTACTAAGCGCCGAGAATGAATTCAAGAGATTAAAAACTAGCAGAAAAAACACATTTTATGCCATTGAAAGTTGCCATTTTCTAATGATCAAAATCTGGGTATTCCTGCGACTTTCCAGCTAGATTCTGGCATGCTTCATCCACTATTCGATAAAATGTTTATAAAGGTTTCTCGCTTTATAAGCTTTCTAACGCCACAAACGACAAAGAAATTGAAAGTATGTAAGTACCTCAAGTTATGAGGATTTGAAGTTATGGGTTTTAAAGAGAGAAAATTGAGAGATAAAGGTTTTAAAGAGAGAGAAATGAAGTTATGAGTTTTAGGACTTGAAGCAATTGAAAGAATGGGTTTTATGCAGATTTGAAGTTATAGGTTTTAGAGAGAGAAAGTGGAGGTAAAGAGGGAGATCTTCATTTTTTAGGGAAAAAGAATAGAGGAGAGAGACTATGAAAGTACCTTTGAAGTATTTTTACCATAACTTTCAAACCGTAACATTCTACTAGTCCATGAACATGTATGGACAAACTGTACGCAGTGGTATTAAAGTAAAAAAAAATTTATATGTCTAACAAATATTCAACTTTTTGCTCACTTTGTGGGTCCCATAAAGCCAACCTTATTCAACCCATTTATTTATTTCAAATCTAAGTGGTTTTTCAAGATGGGTTATTACAACCTACGTTTCTTATAAAAAAATAATTCTCAAAGCACTCCAAGGACAATACAAGTGTAGGTAGAGCATACACATTTGTTTCTTGGGTTCACACTACTTTTTTTGTGCGCTATTATGTTCACTACCTTTGTCTATTGGTTGCTCTCAATAACCATTGTCTTTAGCTGTTGATGTGGACCAAAATCTAGTGCTTGTAGAAGCATATGTTATCTGTGTCGCCTCAAATGTTTGTTTCCTCAAACACCTATAGCATTATGGTTGAGAACGGGATGCAAGGGTGTGTGTCTTGCTATGATTATGAATGTGGGCAGTTCTTTACGTAAGAAAATACTACAAATTTTTAAAGTTTGACCATGAGTGGGCCCATGGTTGACTTTTTGTGTGGATATGCTTTGGCTTTGACGGTGGTACTGTTGCGTAGAGCTAATCGATACGAGTCTATAGACTAGTAGTATGCTTGATTCGGGGCTAAGACCATGAAGTTATGGTTAAAATAGTGTGAGGGGCATTTTGGTAATTTTGCAAGGATGGCATTAAGAAGTGGGAAATGGCTAAATTGCCCTTACCTGAATTTCTTAACTTTTCCAAAAGGTTCTGGAAATGGACGCCTCATTTCCCCCCCCAATGACGGTCTCCCTCGCGTAGCCCCCACCGCGCCCCCGTTTCTTCGCCGGCAACGACCATCTTCCGGTGATTCCGGGCCAGAAATTACCCAAAAATTGGAGCCAACGGCCTCCTTTACCTACCCACGTCGGTGACAACCCATGGAGCAGCCCAGATCACCGGAGAACATGATAAATCCGGACAACACTCTTGTTACGATGCCGGGCTCCGGCTAAAAATCGGCCAACCCACCACACGAGAATCGAAGCCGGCCATCTCCTCTACCCAGCCAGGCTGACGAGTGCCCATAAAACCCCGTGAGTCGCCCTGAAGCTTGAAGAAACCGGCAAACCCGTTTCTCCTCTGGTTGCCAGATTTCAGTGGTTTCCGGTTGTGGGGTTGATCATTTGCCCCTATTTTGGGCCCCCTGAACCGGAATCCACCATCCTTTCTCCCCAAATCCTCCTAAGTTGAGCGGTGTGACGTATTGGGGTTCAGCCACAACTTTCCAACCATTTTCCAACCATCACCGGCAGCGGTTGGGCAAGGTAATTTTAGTATTACTTCCTACACTCCTCAAGCTTCATTTTGATATATATTTTGCATATTATAATTGAGTATTTGAAATTTACTTAATTTTGAGCTATGTGGGTGATAACTGTTAAACTGGGAATTGTTTAGTGATTTTATGATTAATATATGAAGCTTGAATTTGGGTTGAAGGATTATCATGAGTTGAGAACAATTATGAATTGTGGGCTGGAATGGTCTATGAGGATTGTAATGGCTATAAATAATTATGTATATATGTGAGTATGTGTATATATATATACATTGAATGTGTATAGTTTTGTAATGGTTGTTTGTTTAAAGAGTGGGATGAATTTTAGCACATCTGATGCTTGTTCATGTGAATGTATTATGATTGTGATATATATATATATAATGTATATGTATAAACAATGAAGGGTGGATTTGATGTTTCAATGATGAGTGGATGAATTGTGACTGGTAGATTAATTTAGTTGATGATTTGTGGTATAAATATGTATGTATTATGTTTTGGTGGTTTTCTGTTGAGTTTAAGATTGATTAATGATTGTTGATGTGCTCTTTTATTCAATGGAATTTCAAAAATTATATGTATATGATTGTTGTTGGTGAGATGGAAATTGTGGAAATTGTGGGATGCATAATGGAGATGTTGTATAGTGATGGGGATGATGATGGATATGATGTTGGAGAGGGTACCCTCGGCCATATGAAAGCCTTTTAAACGCCGCGATTCCTAGAGACCAAGGATCGTGACGACTGCACCCCATTCCCGTCACGATGCCTTGGGAGAAGGACCGTGATGATGGTTACCCTATCTTGTGATGTTAAATTGTTAATGAATAATGTGTGATATATATATGTTATCTTGTTATTTTCTCTAGAATAAATACATGCATATTCATACACGTGTTTAAATGCATACTTTATTTATGGACTTAAAAAATAAATGGTTGTGAATATGATCATTTTCGTTTGGACTCATAAATGCATGATAATATATGGTTGATGACTGCTTGGCGATGGGATATGCCGCCAAGTACGGGTGTTATTTGCTTGGGCTAGGAATTATGCAACCAAGCTATGGTTTTATCCTGTTAAATTTGTTTGAAAAGCTTTGATGAAATTAAAAATGATTAAAATATGATAAGTGAGGAATGTGTGATGAATATATTGATATTTATGTGTTTTGCTTTGGTTAAGCTTCTTATTAATTATTAGAGCTTATTTTGGATTATTGATGTGATTGAAAGTAGGTTAGAATATATATATTTGTCAAGTTGACTTCTGAATAGCAATTGTATCAGAAGTGACATAGTTGGTGTAAATATGCTTTAAGAACTACAGGTAGCTTGATCCCTATTAATAAGGGTATGTAGGCAGCTCAGTTTATTTTTAGACTGAGTCCAGCTACGGAAAGATATAATTGATGTATTTATCTGAATGTTAAGTTATTTTACCAAGAGGTGATTTCTGTGTGGAAATGGTTGCTGGTAGATTTGATAAAGTATAGGAATGTTTTTTTCCTTGCAGGATTGTAATTATATGTATGTGGAGAATGTCAGAAAAACAGATGAAATGCTGCAGAAATTTTTAATAAAATTTCTGGCAGTAGAGTAAATTTTCCCGTTTGTTAGATTGTTTGTTATATTAATAATGGATTAGTGAGGATAAATGACTGCTTATTGGCTTAATAGAAATATTAAGTCATGCAGGCAGGATCTAGGTGGATTGGGTCCTGTCATATAGTGAAGGAAAGTGTCAACCCTTTAACATTGTTTAGAGTAATGTCTGCCAACGCTATCACAAGTTGTTTAGAAAGTGGTTGCCAATGCATAATAAAAATCCTTTTAGCATTTGACTAGACCACATGAATTCTCTTGCAGAAGTAACAACCTCCAAGTTGCCTTCCAAAGGAACTAGAATGGTTTACACTCAAGATAAAAACTCTCATGACACAAAGAAATTTTTTGTTTTCGAGTTTGTAATTACATGAGCATCAAAACTAAAGAGAGGAAGTGTACCTATGTCAACATCCAATGAAGCATGTGCTTTCTGCTGGGTCATGTCAAAGATTATGCCATGACTTGCTTGTCTGCCTCTCTACCCATTAAGTTTAATAATTGGTGCGAAGCTAGATAAGATCTTGAAGGATCTTCCTATCAGTGTGTAGTGTTTGACCTCTACTCGTTCTAAATTTCTAACATACATAGTTGAATTCATACGTCCCTATCTTGGTATCAATAAGTAGAGAGAATTCCACTTGAAGTGACCTAGTTGTCTACAATTAAAGCATGTGTTTTCTTTCTGATATACTCTATCTGATTCCTAACATAGGAATCACACGAAGCTATAACACTTCCTTTAGCATGTCACTAATCACTAACGGCTAACTAGAACTCTAAAGTCGACTTATGCTTTTCCTTGACCTGCCTCTCAAACTCTATAAACATCCTCTGAAACTTCCACCGCCACACAATCCATAGCTACAATTGCTTTTCTTAGGCAGTCCCTCCGTAGCTAGGTGAGCTAGATAGTGAATTGTTGAAAGGCTGATGCCTCAATTAATGAATATATTGTAGGGTTTTCAAATTCGATCTGTATATATGAGATTTTTTATTTCGTTTGACAATTTGTAGTTAAGATTTGTATTATTTATTTTATAATTAATTTTTTGGTTAATAATTGCATATATATATATATATTACAAACAAAATTAAATAACATGTTTAGCAATTGAGAATATATACAGGAAAATAAAAATAACTCCAGAAAAACTATAAAATTTTGTACTATAGAATAATTCATGTTTATCTAGCAGCAAGACAGAAATTTTAATTTAAAAAAAATTTAAAATTACTATTTATCAAAATTGATTTTTTAACTTTTTTGATTGGTTATTCTTAATTTATATTATTTAGTATATATTTTACCGTATACATGTCTTTTCTTATTTGTTTGGAAATTTTTAATTAGGGTTTGAATTATTTTTATATGTAATTGCATATATTATTATTTCCAAAAAAAAATTTCAAGTGTTGATAATCACTAAGATTAAATGAAAAAAATGTGGGTCATACATATTTTTCTAAAATTTAATTTTTAAATTTTTATTTTGTTTTAGAAATTTTATTTACTATCTATTAAAATTTTATATTTCAATATTTACGATAATTAAGTTCTTGTTTATTTAAAAAAGTTATTTGTAAGATTAAAAAAATAATAATAATATATTGGTTATATAGGAGAGATACTGAATTAAGGGTTAATATCAAATATACCTATGAGATTTCACAAGTCATGATTGATAAATTTTAAACCGTAATAGGGTACAATAGAGTTTTTTACATGCCATGTATGAGAGAGAATTGATTATATATGTTAACAAAAGTTAACTTTAAATGTTACTTTTAGTATTTTCAAAACTAGAGGGACTAATCTATAATAATGTTAAACCGAGCGGCCGCCCGGCAGGGGGGGGGGGGGNCCCGGGGGGGGGGGGGGGGGTTGGGGTGTCTGAGAATCACAATTTGGAGCCTCCAATTGAACAATTGCAAAATTCTTGATATAAAAAATATAGTCAAGTTCTTTAAGCCCATCTCTTTGTTTTGCTTCTATTTAAATTATATTTGCTTAGTGTGTTAGTAGCTAGATGTTTAAAGGAACTTAAAATGCTTAATGGAAAGGTAAGAGAAAGAGAAGTTGATAAGCGAAAGAAGGTTGCTTGTTGTACAAGCCACCCTTTGCCTTTCGAAATTGGACTCGAAAAGGGGACTATTTTCTCTACTTTTTATTTTCTACCCTATGATTTATAATATTGAGGACAATGTTTATCTCAAATTTTGGTATGGACATCAATGTTGGAAGTTTCTTCTTACTACCTAATTTGTCTAGTTTGTTATTTTTTTTCAAATTAATTGATTTAGTTTCATTTTTACTCAAAAATTTCAAAATTAAAAAAAAATAATAGTGTTGGGCCAAGAGGTTCTTTGTATTTTGGTGTTGCTTTTTTCTTTCTTAAGTAATATGATTAGCCTATGATGAGAATATGATTGAAAATGTATTAATTCTTAATTGATAGAATTGTGTTATGTATGCTTAGATGTCCTATGTTATTTTCTTCCATACATTTTGACCACAATGGTCAATATTTGGATGATTTAGATTGTTTTGAGAAAGATTTACATGATATAGAGTGCATAAATTTAATTGAACTTTAGAATTTGCATGATTGACACTCAAGATGAAATCCTAGACTAATCCATTATCAAGAAAATGATTTAGGCCATTTTTTTGTATGTAGTTTGAGCCTTTTAATTAAGCCTACTTTATTTTATTGTATTATTTTTTAGTACCTATTTGAGCTTTTAGGATGCATTTGGATGCATATTAGAGCCTTGTTTTTCATTAATCCTAAAATTTCTACCCTTATGAGCTTAAACGTTCTATTTCGTTCTTACCTTATTCATCTTTTAAATAAAACATTAATTGATTAAATAAATATAAGTTAAAAGCATTATAATGGTGGGGATTGTTACAAACAAAGTTTGGGGGTGGTAAATTTGACTTATGGCCAAGCATATGTGTACTTTCGTATGTTAAAAGTTTATATATGTGTGTAAGGAAAAACATAGAAAAAGAAAAGAAAATAAAATAACAATAAATAGAAAATATGAAACAACATTACAAAATAATATTTATTGCCAAAATAAAAAGTTCTCTTATTTTTGTGAAGATTGAACAAAAGATTTTTGTAGGAAGAAATAAACCAACATTAGATTTATTCATTGAAAATAGGTTTAAGCTTACTTTATTGTGATTTATTTTTCCTTATCATTTTATTTC
Organism: Ochetophila trinervis; assembly: GCA_003254975.1. Taxonomy (NCBI): domain Eukaryota; kingdom Viridiplantae; phylum Streptophyta; class Magnoliopsida; order Rosales; family Rhamnaceae; genus Ochetophila; species Ochetophila trinervis. The sequence goes on from QANX01004128.1 coordinate 16,362, forward strand.
TTTTAACCATTATCCCTTAACATTTACATTACAAGCCAATAAAGTCCTATTCATTCAAAGTAATGCATTAATTTACATTTGTGAAGATTGTTTAATTATGTTTTGCTAATATACTTACTTTGATCACACACACACACTTGGAAGAAATACTATATTGAAAACAAAATAAAGCATTTGAGTTGCATGGTACTTTGAAGTTAATTTTTGAAATGATATGCTATGATTCCTATGAGGCACCCATAATCATGTTACAAAAGAAAAATGTTTTTAAAGTTAAAATTATTTTTATTTGCTAAGGACTAACAAAGTTCTAAGTTTTCCTTGGTTGATAAGCCTAAACATTGCATTATCTAGGCTATCTTTTGTGCTTATTATTTGCTAGATTGTGTTTATTTCAAAAAGAAATTCATTGATTTCTATTACGTTTCCTTTTGTAGGTGAAGAAAAGATTTTTTTGCAAAATCAATACAAAATAGGGGTATTTAGGTCTTACATAGTTAAGGATAAAATTGTAATTTGTATGTTTTTAATGTTCAAATGTTTGAAATGATATTAGAATGTGAAAAATGAGTGAAAAATAAGTTCAGAGGGTAAAATTTTTGTATTTTAGACTGAAACTTTTCATATTTAGAACTTTCCATATAGATTTCCAAAGGCCATCAAAAGTGAAGATTTAAGCAATTCTGAAAATAGAAATGGATTATGCATATCAAAATTAGTCAAGCCAAGCCATTTCATGCCAAGTCATCATGTGCTACATCATCAAAGATCCAAATAAGGAAATGATGTACTATGACATCAATGCACATGTGGTGGCAAAAGTCAAGCTAAATATGGAAAAAAAAATGAAGAAGAATAATTTCCATGCACCATGCATAGAGAAATTCAGCTAGGGCATGAACCAAGATTCAAAGAATGCTACATACATCTTACTTGCTCATCACGTCAATCCATTGATATATAAAGGTTTTCTAATTTGGCCACATTCGCATCAATGGTACATTAAAGCCTAATTTCTCCATTTTTCTCCTCTAAAATTAGGCCCAACATGGAAAATATCAAAGGAAAGTCCAAGCTTAGTCTCAAGCCTATTTCTCTCTTCTATGTCTCAACCTTACTTTTAATATTTGATTGAAGATCCAATTCCACTATTTATACCTATAACTGCCTCCCCCCCACCCCCCACACACACACACACACACATATGCATTTCTTGGATTTTCTCAAAACCTTGAAGACAACACTTTTTCCCTCTTTTTCCCCTCTTAGATGATCACCCCCTTCTTATCCTTTAGATTTTTGTTTGTCTTCTTTTTGTTTATTTTTTTCCCCACATCTCACAAAACACCACAACCACTTTCCACCCTAGCCGCCAAACCTCTATTGCTGCCCACCTCAGAGAGAATTTTCTTTTCATCACTATCTCCATCTAGTTTAGCCTCCATTGATCACTCTACACAAACCTTTAACCATTATATCCTTTAATCCTATCCTCCATCAACCATTTTACAAGCTTTCAACAACCTAATCTTAAGGATATCTTTTTTTCTAGTTTCTTTTATGTTTCCTTTTCTATTTTCTATTTTTTTTATATAAGTTTTAGTGTAAATTGGATGATATTTTTGTAAAGACCTTGGCTATTATTGATTCAAAATCCCTCAATCTCTTTACATAAAAAACTATTTTTGTTATTCAATCTATGAATTATTAACATGATCTTCTTGTTCTTGTGTTTGCAAACTCTTTAGGGTTGCTAAGCATAAGAATACCTTCTTTATTTATACGTGCAATTTACTTTTCTAGCCATTTAAATTCCTAGTAATTTTAATTTGTGCACTTTACCTTTTTGCAATTTACTTTCAAGTAGTTTAATTTACTGCATTTTTATTTTATTGCACTTTAATTTTCCAGCTTTTACTTTTATTGCAATTTTTAATTTATTTGTCATTTAATTCACTACTTTTATTTGGCTGCCTAAAATCAATCAAAACTAAGTTTTCTAGTAATTAGGAACTAATATTTATGGGTTTGACATCCCAATATTGTTCACGCAATATCTACTTTATTAATTTGTGCGATTTGTATTTTTGCAAAAATACTTGTAATCAATCTTAAGCAAACAATCAGGCAGAATTAAATTAAAAATTTAATTTAAAATAAATAAAAGACGATATGTTCTTTCTAATATTACTAAAACATATGATACTTTGACGTGAAAAGTGTTGTCTAGAAATGCGAAGAGAAAAGGATTCCAAGCCAAGTCATCGCGTACTTTAGGTCGCTATCCCTAGTAAATTAAGATGGTTGCGCCGAGTCTCCAAGGTTGCTGAACTTAAGGACCAAAGATATTGCCTTGTCTCAAAGTCTAAACCAAACGGTCCAAAAGATCCTCAGTTACAACTAGCTCCTTAGAGTCCCGATGTGTGGACTCCCATGCCCGAGTTGTACTATGTCTAGGTAACATCACAAAAGATTATCTATGTTAAGATTAAAACAATAAAAGTACTTTAATACTGGAATATAGTACACATAATGCGCAACTCCATAGGAAAGAAAACTAAGGCTCTGATCCCATGCTAACTGGACATGTTCCATAAATCCTTCTAGGATTCCTTGGATGAGCCCTGCCTATGCAAGATTCCATCGAAACCCTTCTGAAATAATCAACAGAATCCACCTCAAGAGATTTTTATCAAAAGATAATAAATAACTAGGATCAAAATACAATGTAAAGAAAGATTCATAGAATATATGTCAAACAGTCAAATTCAAATGATTTATAAAATATGTGAAAAGTTAAAGCCACTAAGTTAGACTAACCCGAGATTTATAAAAGTAATATAATTGGGAAGGAACATATGAAAAAGTAGTAGAGTCTAATATGTAATTTGAATAAAACAGCAGTGGAGTAAGAACAAATGCGATGCGTGTGGTAGCTCATGAAGTCCTGTAGCTAGGACTTGACGAACGAGGTTAAAAAAATAAATGTGAAATACGAATATCTAAGAGAATGCTCCTAAATAGCTATAAAGTATATGTGCATTAATGCTAAATTCTTTGCATTCAAGACCTCACATCACTCTTTTGAAAAATTCAATTTTGAAAACATCTACGCAAAACCCTCATAATTTTCCCAAAAACCATTAAATCATTAAAACAAGATTTAGGGCAAAAACATAATTTAATACATTACAAAACTATGGATGTAATTCGTCCCTTGATCAAATAACATAATTTCTCATAAAAACTATTTTAAAACATCATATCATTCTAAACTCCAATAGTAAAACTAGAAAATCATAATTGAAACTCAATAAATCACTTTATCAACCCAATACCATACTATATATACCAGTGGGCCATGTGATCCATAGTGTCCTGACTGTGTCATATGCAGGGGGAGGGGGAATAACTCAGTATAACTAATCAGCATCTCAAAAACATCATGGCAAGAAACTCACCATCTTTCTCTCTTGACATGTGTTTGGGATGAACGAGATGAATATTTCTGAGATGAATGAGATGACTGCGAATGGAAGATGAATGTTTCTATATCGCGGGCTTCTGATATTTCGTTGAAGGAAAGTGTTTTTGTGTAACATCCCGTACCAAGAAAATATAGTAAAATTTTCAAGTTTGACCAGTTTGACCTTGAGTGGGCCCAGGGTTGACTTTTTGTGTGGTTTTGTTTTGGCTTCGATTGTGGTACCGTTGCGTAGAGCTCATAGACACGAGTCCGTAGACTCGTAGTATGCTGGATTCGGAGCTAACACCGAGAAGTTATGCTTAAAATTGTGTGAGGGGCATTCTGGTAATTTGGCAGGGACTAGACTTAAAAGGATGAAAATGCCCTTACCTATTTCTTTAAAACTCCAAAAAATTCTAGAAAATCCAGAATTCCCCCCTCCCCGACACCCACGCGTGCAGAGCCACCCACCGACTCCTCTCCCCCTTCGCCTGCAACGGCTATTTTTTGTCCAGCTCGGGCCGGAAACTACCAGAGTTTGAAGCTGAAGACATCCTTGATTCAGGGGCACCGGTGATCGACCGTGGGAACGCATGGACCACCAGAGATCGTGAGAAGCCGATTGTCTCCTCGTTTTGGTTCCCCGGACTCCGGCGAGGGATTGGCCAATCCACCACCCCAGATTTGAAGCTGGTCACCTCGTCTACCCAACCTGGCCGGCGAGCGACTGTGGAACTACCCAGATCGCCAAAAACTGTGAAAAGTCCTGTAAGTATCTTCTCCTCTGTTTGCCCGATTCCGGTGAGTTTCCGGCGATGGGTTAGCTTTTTTTCCCCTAATTTGGACCTTAGTAATCCAATTTTACCATAAATTTGATGTAATTCCTCATGGTTTGATCGGGATTAGGAAACCTTTTTTTGCCTGTGAGTTTCGGGCCAATTTTCGGCCACTGCCAACGACAATTAGACAATTTGAGTTGACCGTGGTGTTGTATTTTTCTCAAGCTTCGATTCAATGTAAATATTGCAAATTATTATTAAGTATTTAGGAATTGTTTGATTTGGAGCTATATTCTAATAAATATTAAAAAAAAATAGATTGTGGTTGCATTTTATCTCTAAATTGAGGAACTGAATATTGTGTTTAGATAATGTTGGTGAATGTATATGGACTCTGTGGTTATTGAGAACCGTTATGGGATTCTGTATTTACATGGAATCGAAATGGATATTGAATTTTGTGTTTTGTACCTTGGGTGTTGTATGTGGCTTTTAGCTCCTTGATGAGCTAATTTGGAAATGTAATATGTGGAATGAATCATAGACAGGTAATTACAATTCGTTGTATAAATATGTATTTAATGTTTTGTTAGTGGTTTGTGGGAATATATTAATTAGACTACATTTGATTTTGAATAAATATGAAATTGATGGGTATGAATAGTTATGTTTTGCTGATGAATGTGATTTGTGATTTTAAGGAAATTATTAAATTATGTTCGCCCTGATTCATGTTTTAATGATTTAATGATCCTTGAAAATGGTTGAGAATTGTTATTTTCTCTAGAGTATACATGCATATTCATACACGTGTTTGAATGCATACCTTGTTTATGGATTTAAAATAAATTTTGTGGACGTGATTGGAAGTGGGTTAGAATTTATGTTTGTCGAATTGACTTCTGAATAGCAATTGTATCAGAAGTGGCATATTTGGTGTAAATATGCTTTAAGAACTACAGGTAACTTGATCCCTATTTAAGCAGGGTATGTAGGCAGCTCGGTTTTCATACTGAGTCCAGCTACGGAGAAATATAACGTATATATTTTATTTTATTTTGAATGTTGAATTAATTACCGGGATATAGTACTGTGTGGAACTGTGTGCTGGTAGATTGAATGTTGTATAGGATTGTTTTTTTTTTTCTTGCAGGAATTGCAAATGTATGTACTTAGGGAGTGTTGTAAAAACAGATGGGATGCTGCCGAAATTAAAAAAAAAAAATATATATTTATGGCAGTAGAGAATTTTTTTCCCGTTTGTGAAATTTTGTTATTTAGTAGTAATCTAGTGAAAATGAATAACTGCTTATTAGCTTAATAGGAATATTAAATTATGGAGGCAGGATCCAAACGGGTTGGGTCCTGTCATTTTGGGGGGTTCTAATTTTTAAGGGTTGAGAGTGTAGGATTATTTTTAGAAAAAATTATTGGAGTTCTAATCTTTTAATTATAGATGCCAAGTCTCCTGCCCCAAATGAAAAGTTTAGAGCATAGCATTCTTGTAGAATGCATTACTAAACTCTTATAGAATGTTATTATTAAACGATGTTAAAAATTTAGTATGTTGTACTGTATTGATAAGTGTATTTATTTTTTATACAGTGAGTTGTTTATCCCATCGTATAATTTACTTTTATTTAATTTATAATTGTGTTAAATTGATTATTACTTACTTACTATTTTTTAAAACTAATAATAAATTAAATTTATAATTTGCAATTTTTGAATTCACAAAGACATCTTTTTATATCAAGTAGTTACAATATAAATATAACAAAAATCCACAATAAAATTGTACAATAATAATTGCAGCATTAATCCAACTTGAATATATATAAGAAAATACATACATAATTAATTGTACACATAAAATAATTTTGAGGGATTAGAAATAAAATCATAAACTGTGTAGAAAAACCATTAAACTGGTCGACCTGGTCTTCCACCTAAACAAAATAATTAAACTGTGTAGAAAAACCCAAAATAATGCATTAATATATATAAATTTAAAATAAAAAAATATAATTTTAAGTAAAGTTTAAATAATCATAAACTAAATATGCAATTGAATGTATCACTTGCTGTGGGATTGGTAAATCTATGTCTATTATATTTGTCATCATCATAAATATATAATATGCACATTCAATTGATGTCGGTTCCATAGGCGTCTAAAAATTAAAAAATTCACATATTAATACATATGTAAATAACCATATACTAAAATTGAAAAACAAAGTCTACGATTACCGTGGTTCACCAAACTAGCTCTTGTAATTTTGAACTCTACATCTTGGGCTCATTCCACAGCGTTCAAGCTTTTATATCATATATAATTAATAAAGCTTAAAAATATTCAATTTAATTAATATAAAAATAAATTTCGATCTCTACATTTACTTTTTCAGTTTAATTGCTTGAGCTCTTTATAGTAACCTGTTTTGATGGAGTGAAAAAACGAAGAAAATCTTTTAAATGGATCCACAATGTCGAGCATTCAATGAGCACTAATAAGAAACAAAAAAATTTAAGTTCATTTGGTAATGATTAATATTTAATGAAACTGATTATATTAATTTAAATAACATACTCTTAGTGCTATGCAATTAGCCATATCTTCTTTTCATCTTGGATATCTCTCCATCTTTGATATAGTTATTTAGTTCATGCAGCCATATTTTCTTGACATCCATGGATCAACAAAACCAAAAATCTAATATTTTCTAGTGGTTTGCAGCTTTTCATATAGAAACCTAAAAAAAAAAAAGGCAAACCAAGTTATATATAATTAATATATACCAAAAATAAAAATCAAATTCACAAAATTAATAACCTCATATATATAGGATGCATTTTGTCAATGCCTCATCTTACTAATATATCTATATCTTTTTTGGGCAGGTATGCAAGTGTTTCATTGTTGACAATTTTTTTCTCAATTGATATGGAAGCCAACACACTGTTGTTGGAAACTACCCATTTTCAAAAGGTGGACTTTCAGTAGCAAGTTATCACTATAAATCTCAACCCCGTTATGTGCATCAATTATATATGTTTGTGAATGACATGATCGAAGTGTAGTATTCGAGTCTGAATGAGCAATCAACTTGCCTTTGGATGCTCTCTTTGATATTCTTACTAGATACATATACTATAATATATTTATTTTTAACGTACAATATAAAAATAAGAAATATTATAGACAAAAATATATATAAAATATATTTAACCTCATCTTCGAGGTGAATGACCAACAATCTTGACCAAGCACAGATGACCCTACAACTTCTCCTACCGACATGATGTCAAAAAAGAGAATCAATAGTGCTACTTTAGGAACCAATGGCTCTACCACTGTAACTTTACATGTGGTGTGACTTTACCAACATTAGATGCGAAGTCTTCCTCATCTAAATCATATGAACTATGCTATCTAGATTAGATCTAAAGTGAAATAAATAAAAAATCAGGACACAAAATAAAAATAGTTGTTTCTCTATAATTTTAATGAAAAGAAGTTTGTTTTGATATTATACTTATTAAATAATACATTTTCTGCAACTTAAGGCAATTTCTCTTATCATGCGATTGACCACGAAGTTCTGATCTACTACAAAGTCTAGCCTTTGAAAGTGTCATCTCCTTTTCAGAATTATTTTTATTTCCACAACCATTTGCTTTAACAATGGAAGGATTACTTGTACCACTACTTTTTCTCTTTGGAGAAATTTGTGCACCACATGCAATGTTGTTTATCTCTCTAATTTTATTGTGCAGATTCTTTTCCACATATTAAATAAGGTTGGTATCCTCATTAGTGAGGGATACATCATTAACAAGAATGGAAACTAAGCGAGACAACTTTGCATGCCTTATGGTCAAAGATTGTTCATGTACTTCACTAATTCTTTCGTCTTGTTTTATCCCATACTCCACCAACTTTGGCACTTTTAGTCCATCTGGATAGTATGTATTGACTTTATAAATGAAATATTTGTTTTAAATGGAAAAAAGCATATGACTTCTTGTTGTTGAACTTCCATCAATTCCTTGCACATTATATCACACATCTTCATCTTCAAATATACTAGTTCCCATGTAAGGATGACTATCAAATACATCAACTTGAAAAGAGGTAAACTGTATTTTGTGTAAAGTAATACCATTTGGGTGTCCATTAGCCATGATGATTTCACCTTTGGCTGTTCACTGATATCAATGTGATCAGCAACTAGCTCTTTATATTGTTGATGAATAACTACCCTATTGAAACATGCCATAAAATCAACCAAGGAGTTTTTCCATGAAATATACATTTTAAAAATACATGTGCTGACAGGACCCAACCCTACTGGATCCTGCCTGCGTGACTTAATGTTTCAATTAAGCCACAAGCAGTCGTTAAAGTCTGATAAGTCACCTTTTCAAATCCAAAAAAAAAACCAACAGACCGAAAGGTTTTCTCTACTACCGAAAATTTTATTAGAAATTTCGGGGGTATTTCAGCTGTTTTCTAACACTCCCCAAAAGCAAATAGTCTATAACCTACAAGGAAAAGCGTTCCTAAACAGTATTCATTCTACCAGCACACATTCCCCACAGTAATCACAACTCAGAGGATGACTCAGCCCTCAAATAAAAAATACATTAACTGTAAAATTCTCTGTAGCTGGACTCAGTCTAAAATAAACCGAGCTGCCTACATACCCTATTTAAATAGGGATTAAGCTACCTATAGTTCCAAAAGTAAATTTATGCCGGAATATGCTACTGACAATCACACTCAAATTTATTTATTTATTTATTTTATACAAATATCTCATTTATCAAATTTGGCCACTCTTAAATCCATTATCGCCTTTCCGACATCCTAACAAACAATAATATCCGCAGTTGAACGGCATAATTCCTCGCCAAACAGTTCTCATCCACACAATCAAATCCATACATTTATTCATAACCAAAACTCACATACACAACAATTCAACGTAATTAATCACCCACCCATTTCACAATTAATATAATAATCAATCCACAACATAATCAATTCTACACAACCGAATCCACATAGTGATTAACACATGATTTAACTATGTAATATATTCCGTAATATTTCTCACTATTCCCGAATTTCAAATCACCCAATCAAATTCACAATTATTTCCATAAAACCAAATCGGCTCTCAACCATCAACGACAATTAATTCAATATAATCAAGCTCGTACACACGACCAAAATCAACTCTTAACCGACAAACCCGCAACTCTCACTCAAAACAACTAAATATACAATATACCCCGTAACCATTTCCATGCTCAAGATACTCGGTCACACTCTCACATCCTGTAATAAACTCTCGGCATGTCAATGCGTTCCACAGCAACCACCAAAACACAAATATACACATTTGTATCACCGATTGTCTAAAATTCTTATTTAACCGTTATTAATAACACCGTTTGAAACCAGATAATTCTCAATATCTATCTATAATACCCGAATTATATATCGACACGAAGCTCGTAACCAGTAGAATGCAACCGAGAACTTACCTCGTCCAACCGCCGCCGGTGGTGGCTGGAAAGTGGCCGGGAAGTGGCGGCCGAGCATCCTTTAATCGCACCATCCACACGAGGGAGCTTCGAGATAAACGGAGATCGGAATTAGCTTCGGGAGGTCCAAAAGAGGGGGACCGGACCAATTTCATCGCCGGAAAAGGAGGAGATCGGCGGTGGCGGGTGGAGGAAGACTGCGGCAATGCGTGGCCGGCGCGTGGTCACCGGAGTCCGGCCAGCTGCAGATCTGGTCGCCGGTGCGGTCTGAGGCTAGTGGTGGTGGTTGTGTTGTGCCATTCGCCGGAGATCGGGGTGGAAAGGTGGCTATCGCGGTGGTTTTTCCGAAACTTCGCGGCCGTTTTTCGCCGTGCTCCGGCGGTTTCCTGGGTCAATCTTGGTACCAAAATGTAGATCGTCGAACCAGCTTTCCAATGGTACCAAGCACGCTCCCTAAATCCACCGGAACAGTGAGATCCGGCCGGCCAAAGATGGTGTCACGACTGTTCACGGTTGCGCGGGCTCTCAGTTTTGCTGTGTTTTCTGGCGATCTGGGTCGTTTCACGGCGAACCACTGGTACGGGGAGGAAGAGGAGATTGTCGGCTTCGATCTAGGGGTGGTGGTCGGCCAACTCCGGCCACGGTGTGGCGGCTGTCGGCGTGCGAAGATGGCTCGGCAAAAGGAAATTGCTGCGCGAGGGAGACCGGGGGGGCGTCGGGGAAGAAGAAGAAAATTCCAGAAATTTCTGGAATTTTAAGAAAATCGCATAAGGGCATTTTTGTAATTTTAAGTTCAGCCCCGCAAATTTACCAAAATACCCCTCACACTTTTTGAACCATAACTTCTCGGTCTTAGCTCATAATCAAGCATGCTACTAGTCTACGAACTCATATCGACTAGCTCTACGCAATGGTCCACAGTCAAAACAAAACTAAAATCGCAGAAAAAGTCAACTACGGGCCCACTTACGGTCAAACTTGGTCAAATTTGAGAATTTTTTAATCTTTTCCCGGGACGGGGTGTTACATGTGCACTTTCAGCTCTTTGAATACTTGATATTCCTATGCAAAAAAAAAAATATTATTGACATATGCAAGAATTCATTTACTAGAATTCAATATAATTGATTAAATCATGGATCATTTGTCAAATTTGTGATTTGTAGCAATTCTGACCTATCAACATCAAACTTTTTAGTAGTCTCAGAGTTGAACGTCACATTTTTGAACAAGTAATAGTAATCGCTCAATATTATTTGATAAATATTGAACAAAAATTTGTTTAAAATATGCCATATACAATAGCAAAGAACAATATTTGGAAGAACCCAAGCTACTGCTTTTGTCATTCCTAGATCCTGATCAATAATAATCATCTTAAGTGCACCATTTGGCATAGCATATAACCATTTGTTGCACAACCATATTAAAGAATTTATATTCTCATCACATAAAAACCAACATCCAAATCTAGTTGTTTGGCCATGATGATTTACCCCAACTAATGGCACAAAAATCATACCTTACTTATTTGTGTTATACATTGTATCGAGGGAAAATTTCATCCAGACCCCTTGATGCTTACCTCTATTTCAACATAAATCCCATGGTTTGAAACATTTCACATATATCCCCTGCCGTTACTAAAATTTCATTATCTAATATTATCTTTACTGGCTGGCAGTAAAAAAATTCCTAAATATGCTCGAATATTTTAAATTTAACAAATTGCAATTAAATTTTTTGGAACATTTCACCCAACCTTTCCGAAGTTTACCTTTATTTCACTATAAACCTTGTAGTTTGAAACATTTCACATATACCCTTTGTCATTACCAAAATTTTGATACCTAATACTCTCTCTCCTAGATGGCAGTACCGAATGTCATAAATACCCCCATATTTTAAAAATTAACAAATTACAATTAAGTTCTTTTCCTTTTCTTATTCTTCTTCTAACCAGAGTCACTGAGCACCGAGCCACACCTTGTAAACATGGTCTTCTCTTCATCATTCAAACCCCACCTCCTAAACGCAATATAATTTTCTTCCCTAAATTCCAAAATAACAATTACCTACCAAACAAAGATCATGGAATTTAAATATCCAGATCAAATCATAGTCCTAAAAAACCCCAAAACTTGTAAATTGTTCTTAATCTATTTCACCTAAAAGTTGTTATCCTATACTTACAACTAAATCAAACACCCCCACCATATCTACTGATATCAAACATTTACTCACCAAATCAAGCAAATATTTTTTGCTAAAAGCCTTTTAGATTTTAGCATTCCAACCCCAAGAGTAACAAATCCACCAACGAAACCTTCAACAAAATCTTGGCATCCATTGCCAAGGTGGAGGTAAGTTGGCCATGGAAGCTTCACGCGAAGAAGAGCCTAGAAGAAGAAGAAGAACAACAACAACAACAACAACAACAAAAGAATAAGAGATGACCTAGATCGGAGAAGAACACGAAAAGAAAAAAAACAAAGAATAGAAGAGGAGCTAGATCAAAGAAGAAGAAGAAAAAAAAAAGAAAAAAAGAAAAAAAAGGGAGATGATTGATGATGACGAAGAAAATCAGTAAAAATGATGATGAATAAGAATTGGATAGCTTTTCATTCTTAATCCTAGCTACATCCTCAATATTTCACCAATGATAATAATTTCAAAGTATAATAATTGAAATAGAAAAATGCTTTTAATTTACCAAAAAAAAAACTTTATTTTATATTTTATTATTATTACATAAATTCTAATGAAGTAAGATAAACAATTTAATTTTTTTTTATATTTTAAAGATTGTTCAATTACTATTTTATCCTTATGCATTTAAATTTAATGGAATTTTTTTAATAACAAGAGTATATGTGAAATGTTTTCAAACCATAGGGTTTATAGTGAAATAGGGGTAAACATCAAGGGTCTAGATGAAACTTTCCCCGTTTATATTTTAACGATTGTTTAATTCCTATTTTGTCCTTATACAGTTAAATTAAACAAAATTTTGGTAATGGAAGAGGGTATATGTGAAATATTTTAAACGATAGGGTTTATGATACAATGATTTTGGGGTATAGATGAAATTTTCCCTTGTATCAATCACAACATCACCAAAAAAGAAAAATGATTTTGGCTCGAAACAAATTCTAGACGAAAGAGATGAAGTAGAGATATAAAACATACACAGTATAGAAACCTTCTACACTTGAAGAAAGCTCTGATACCAAATTTTATATAAATATATTATAATAATATCAAAGAACCAAAAAACACAAGATTTATGAGGTTCAGCAATTGCCTACGTACTTAACTCCAGTGGTAGCAGTTGCTATATTATTAATGGTGTTTGAAATGATTACAAACCTATTACCAATATCTAACCCACAATCTAACAAACAAAGCATAGATGATAAGCTAGAAAGCTTTCACTGTAATTGCACAAAGTAGTCCTAACCTTAGAACACATAGAGTCGAGAAGGAGAAGAATAAGAGACACGAACACACACGATGCCTCGCAAACAAACAATAACTCTCTCATCCTCAAACCCTAAAGAAAGAGATGAATATATAGTGGTATCAAGAGTCACACAAAACTCATGTGGTGCAACTCGGGCTTGATAAGCGTGGGCTTGAAACATGGCAGATCAATAGAGACTTGGGCTAACAACAATAAAACGTAGGCCTGCAAAACAGAGAATAATACCAAGATACAAAACGACACAGTTCTAATATATAAATAAATGTGAATTAATATAACAATTCTCCATCTAATTCAGATTTACAGAAATATAGCAACTAGCTTCAACCACCTTCCTAGCACATAAATTAGGAATAAAACACATAATCAATTTACTCCTATTCGGAGTAAAGATTTGAAAGTTTTAAACTTGCTAGAAGAAATAGTTTTGGTACCCATATTAGCTGGATTACACTCAGTTGATATCTTTTCTAATTTAAAAATTTTTTAGCAAGCAAATCTAGTATAAAATGATATTTTACTTGAATATGTTTTGAACACTCATGCAAAACAGGATTTTTAGAGAGATGAATAGCACTCTGGCTATCATAATATAAAGTAACTTTCTGTTTCAAAACTTTCAACTTAGATAACAACCCCTTAAGCCAAATAGCTTCTTTTGCTGCCTCAGTAATAGGAATATACTCAGCTTTAGAAGTAGAAAGAGCAACAACAAATTGAAGTTGAAACATGCAACTAATATAGTTACCACACAAAGTAAAAGCATATGAAGACATAGATCTCCTATTATCCCTATCACCTGCATAATCCGAATCCATGAAACCTACTAAATAAACTTCATTTTGGCCCCCCTTATAAATCAAACCTTCAAACTTAGTATATTTCAAATATCTTAGCAACCATTTCATAGCATCCCAGTGAGGTCTGCTAGGATTATACATATATCTACTAAGGACACTAATAGAAAGAGAAAGATCAAGTTTTGTACAAATCATCATATACATAATAGATCCAATAGCATTACAATAAGGAACAAATAACATATCCTCTTTATCAAAATCAAAAACAGGACATTGATCACTTGACAACTTAAAATGATATCCTAAAGGTACATAAGCAATTTTAGAAGTATTCATAGAAAACATGGAAACCACCTTTTTCAAATAAGATGTTTGATTAAGTTTCATTTCAAGTTTAAGTATGTTTCTAGTAATACTAATACCAAGAATCTTTTTAGCATGACCAAGATCTTTCATATCAAATTCAGCTTGAAGTAAATGTTCCACATTTTCAATAACATTGTAATTGGTACCAGCAACTAACATATCATCCACATAAAGTAACCAGAAAACAACTTTATCACTTAACAGATCTCTAAAATAAAGACAGCTGTCAAACTGACTTTTTATAAAACCATTTTGAACTACAAAAGAATCAACACGTTTATACCATTGTCTTGGAGACTGCTTTAAAGCATATAAAGATTTCTTTAATAGGCAAACAAGTTCTTTACCATCTTTATTAGCCTTGTATCCTTCAGGTTGATTCATATAGATAGTTTCATCTAATTCACCATGCAAAAAAGCAGTATGAACATCAAGTTGCTCTAATTCCCAATCAAAATTAACAACAAGAAACAAAATAACTCTAATAGTAGTATATTTAACAACATGAGAGAAAATTTCATTGTAATCAACGCCTTCAACTTGAGTAAAACCTTTAGCAACCAACCTAGCCTTAAACCTTAAAGATTTTGAACTAGATAGACCTTCCTTAACTTTAAAAATCCATTTACAAGCTACAATTTTCTTATCGAAAAGAGGAGTAACCAGAACCCATGTTCTGTTTCGATGAAGAGATTTCATCTCTTCAGCCATAGCCTCCTTCCACTGCCTGGACTGTTTAGACTTGACAGCTTCAGAAAAAGACTTTGGTTCACTGTCCACTAAGTCAGTAAGGGTTACTAAGGCATAGGACATATACTCAGCATGAGCATATTTCTTATTGGGTTTAATCTTCCACTTAGACCTATCTCTAGTAAGTAAATATCCTAGAGAGGCTAGATGACTAGAGGAGGATTCATTAAGATTTCCATAATCTGGGACCCCCGAATCTATTTGTGTTTCCACATATTCTGGCTCTATGTTTTCAATCTCAGTAGGGTTATTTACATCTAAGGTATTTTCACTCGAATTAACAGGGAAAGACTCACTTTCATCCTCTTTATTATTCTCCACCTTAGAGAATAACTCAAACACTCTAAATTCTTTACTTAAAGACTCTTGAGACTCGGATTGACTCTTCTCACTACACGGGATAGACAGTTCATTAAACATAACATCCCTACTAATTATAACCATATAACAACGTCCCTATCTTATCCAGAGCTTATAACCTTTGACACATATAGTATACCCTAGGAAAGCACACTCTTGACACTCCTAGGTTCTAAATTTTCCTTAGACTGGTGTACATAAGTTGCACATCCAAACACCCTAAGTCTACTAAAATCTAGTATCTTTCTATACCAGACTAGCTCATAAATTTTAAAATTCAGCATAGTAGAAGGAGACAAATTCACAAGATATGCAGCAGTCATTATAGCTTCACCCCAAAATAAAGTAGCCAAACCAGATGAAATCAACATACATCTCACTTTATTTAATCAGTTTTATTCATTCTTTCAACAATGACATTCTGTTGTGGTGTGTGCTTAACAGTTCTGTGTCTTAACATGCCAACATATTTACTAAAGTTATCAAATTCAGAATTACAAAACTCTAAACCATTATCAGTTCTCAAAGTCTTCACATATCTATTTGTTTGATTTTCAATAAGAATTTTCCAGTCTTTAAATTTTTGAAATGCTTCATCTTTAGATTTTAATAGGAAGATTTACACTTTTCTAGAGAAATCATCAATAATAGACATAAAATATCTATCTCCAGATTGGGTTTGTATTTTAACAAGACCCTACAGATCAGCATGCAAGTAATCAAGTATGGACCTAGATCTTTAAGTGCTAGAATTAAATCTTAACCTCTTTTGCTTTCCTAAGACACAGTTTTCATAGAATTCAAGTTTATTCAACTTATCATTACCAAGGAAGTTCTGTTTGTACAAATAGTACATGCCATTTTCACTCATATGACCTAATCTATTATGCCACTGCTGTGGTATAGTTAAGATTAACTCGCAAGTGCACGAACCAACAAGTAATAAAGTGGTTTAATTAAGAAAGTATGTATCGATCACATGAGGAATAATGTCTCTAATAATGAAAGTAAAAATATTATTAACTAAATCAATAAAATTAAAAAGAGTATTTGTTGAATGATTGTTTGTTGAGTAACCAATCAAAGAATTAAAAAACTGTAATTTTAAAATTAAAGAAAGGCAGCAAGTAAATATTCCAAAGGTTTTAAGAAAATAAGGATTATGACTTCACCACTATTACTCATATTTAGCCCTAATGCATTATAGATTCATAGGTTAACCCCTCTTTAACCACATGTGACTATAAGTTGATTTCTCAATGCATTCTAATCTAGCAAGCACAATGTATTTAATTATCTCTAATCTAAATATCAAAATTTAAGCCCTAAGACATGCAAAGCCAATAAGATCTTGTTAAAGTTGTCACTAAGGCATGCAATCTATAACCATGTATTTCATTGCCCATCCATATCTATATCCCTTATTTCTAGGCCAATATAAATACTTTATCAATCCACCTTTTCATGGAAGCATTAAGAACTACAATACAATATTAACCTTAAACATGAATAATTTGCATTAAACACTAAATAGTCATAATAGGGTTACATCATAATCCAAATAGAGAATTAGCTACACATGATCTTAGATTTATCCATCAAACAATTAAGAGATAACATAGAATAAATAACAAAGAGATTAAGAGTAAACAGATCAAATCCAAAGTTGATGGCTATTAGAACTTGTTCTTCAATCTTCTCCTCTTGGCTTCTCCAAACTATGATCAAAGTCACAAGGTTGACTCCTCCAAGGCTGGCCGAATTTCTCCTTGAACTTTTCTTTGGGTATCATAACTTTACTATGAAAGAACTCTTAAAAAATGAACATAAAACCTAGGAAAGCTGTTGTTACCGTGAGAATGGGGAGAAAGGGAAAGAGAGAGCTACGACTGTGAAGGTTGTGAAAGCTGCAGCCGTGAGGGCTGGTGGTGAATTGTGTGTGTATCCTTCTTGTCTCTCAATGTTGCATGGTATTTATAGGAGAGGTTTAGGAGAGGTTTAACCCTAGAGTCCCTCTAAAACGTAGACAATATAGGAGATAATATGTATACATGATCTCAAGCTCCCATAATTCCCTCTATGGCCTGCCACCTTAAGGTTAAAAGAGTATTTTGTGTCTCATGTTCACACTATGATTAAGAAAACGTTCTTTATCTCCTTAGGAATTAAATTTGTATCTAACTCTAATTCCTTTTATTCTAAATATTATTCCATTAATATAATTAGAATAATCTGACCTCCTATGTGGCATATGATGTGTCAAATTTCATACACATTGTTATGGCAGTCCAATCATCAATATCATCCTAGTGAGCCAAAATACTTTCCTTTTATATCACTAGTATCCGTCATCATATTCCAAGCACACTTTGGATGACCAAATGAACTCAGAATTCACTGATTTTGATTGAAAAATTCAGGTCTATGTCTTATTTTTCCAGGAATATCTTGCTTGTACAATTTGGACATCTGGAAGACACTCAAATTCCAATTTCCCTATGATAGTGTAAATATGTCGCAACTGTTGGAAATATTGATTTTGTAAATCAAAATGGTACTGATTGGCCCAATTAATTGCAATTAAAATTTACATCACTGAAGCCTGGAGAATTAGGAATCATTTTCAATTAGAATTGCACAAAACCTCAAAATGTAGCTCCAAATATGATTTTCTCAGTAAAGATTGCGCAGAAATAAAGTAATTCATGCTTTTGTCTTTCTTTTACTGAAAATAGAAAAATACAGTAATTAAGTACTTTTCATTAACAATTAATTACTAGCTAAAATTCAATATAAAAAGTGGCATAAAATTATTAACATTTTATGCCTATCAGCCACAACAAAGTTTTATTCACATTAGAACCAACAGAGGCATTACTGTTACCCAAAATAGTTTTATGAAGCAAAATATACAACCCATTTCTTTTTATTACTTTCATAATGACAGCAGAAACTTTATTAACATACATAAACCCATTCTGAGTTTTACAAGACATACCAGACTCATCCAGCATACCAACATATATTAAATTCCTTTTTAAACCAGGCACATGTCTCACATTAGACAAAAGTTTAATAGAACCATCATACATTTGTATTTTAACATTACCAATTCCAATTACTTTACAAGAAACATCATTACCTAAAAGAACTTGACCACTATCAGAGACATTATAAGAACAAAAAGCATTTAAATCAGGACACATATGATATGAACATCCAGAATCAAAAACACAGTCATCATTTGACAAACTTAAGGAGACCATTAATACTTCAGCATTGTTCACATCATTATTAGTCTGAGACATATAAGAGTTTCCTTGATTAAATCCTATTTTTCTATCATTCTCATCTTTTTTCTTTTTAAAACAGTTCTAAATATAATGACCCTATTTCTTACAGTAATAGCATTTTCTATTTGATACTTGTGATCTATTTTGGTTTTGGTGTGTGTTATTCCTAGGAACAAACCTAGGTCCAGTTCTGCCATTATTAAAATTATTTTGATTTAAAGGTCTCTTAATAAAATTCTTGCTCGTAATACTAAGGCCTTCAATTTTAGAAGTAGATTTCAATTCTAAATCCTTAGACCTCAAAGCAGTAACAACCATATCAACAGATAAAGTATCACGACCATATTTAATCACATTTTTCACATCTTTATACATTTTTAGGCAGAGCATTTAATAGGATCACATCATTATGTTCATCTGAAAAATTCACTTTACTATTAGTAAGACTTAATAGAATACGATTAAACTTATCATGATTTTGATCTAAGTCTTTAGAATTATCCATTTTAAAACTAAAGAATTGTCCAAGTAAATATATACAGTCAGGTAAAGATTTTTCAATAAACAATTTCTCAAGAGTAGTCAACATATCAAGAAAGGTTTTCATGTCACTTACCTTTCTTAGCACATTATTAGAAAGATGCAGTATGATAGTACTTAAAGCAATGTCATCGGTTTTGATTTTCTTATGATTTGAGATGGTACTGGTAAATGCAGGATCAATGGTCTTAGCCACTTTCATTTTTGGGTAAGAACAACTTTCATTTTCCTAAGCCAAAGGAGAAAATCTCCTTTGCCGTTGAAGATTTCAACATCCACACGATTAGTCATCACACGGTGAGCAAGTAAAAAATTCACACAGCAAAGGTTAAGACAAAGTAATAACAGATTAATATGCAGTAAAATAAATTTACTCAGAATAAGAACAGGCAAATAAAATAGAAAGAAAGTAAAAAAATCAAACAAGACAAACAACAAAATCAATAGAAAATTTGATTCTGTGAAGACAAGGTTTCCAAAATCTGGTACCCTAGGACCTCTGGAATGGAAAAACTGGCTTAATAGGAGATCGAAAAATATTGAAACAATTTATGACTTTTTCAGAACAAATCAAGAGAAAAAGAAAAAGAAACAAATTTCTTTAATAGAAACAAATTAACTCAGACTTTCCAGAAGATCAACTAAAAAACCTACAATCTCCAGGGACTGAAATCCTAGGTTCTTTAGATTTGGAAACAAAAAACAAAGAGCATAAGGATTCACACCGATCTTTACATACCTACACACAGAGTGCAGTGCCTTCTCAGATCTATGCGAAAAATAACAAACACAAATCCAAAACTAAAGAACATACACACTGACAGGACCCGCCCCGGAAATCCTTCCGGATTTCCCGGAGAGGCCCCGCCTGAGGAAGATTCCACCAGAACCCCTCGGGGCAACCGACAGAATCCTCCTCCGAAAGGGGTAATAATCAAATAAACAAATAAACAATAATGGGACGAATAGTAAATAAGATATGAACGAAAGTAGATAAAATAAGCACCACAATAAATTAACGAGTCATAATGAATAAATAAGAAACAATGTATGAAGTAGGTGGGAATGACAGAGCCACTAAGAGTGATAGACAAAAATATAAATGATACAGATCCATCAATGATACAGAATAAAGGAAACATGATTTATACATATGTAGAAGTAACAGCGGAAGTCGAGTGCGAATGCGATGCCGATGGTAGTCCACGGAAACCTGCAACTAGGACCTAGGGAACGAAGTAAAAATAACAAAACGTGAGATATAAATATCTCCGTGAGTGCTCCTAGATAACTACAAAATACAATTTCAGCCGTTAAAACCTTTACACTCAAACCTCACGTCACTCAGTTGAAAGGTTCCCCGTTTTGAAAATCATTTCGCAAAACCCTCGGTTTACCCCAAATCATTAAATCAATAAAAACGGTTTAGGGGCGAAAACGTAATTTAAAACAATTATCGAAATCACGTACCAAACACTAAAAACGTAAATGAAATCCATAATAATTAATTGATGGTCAAACACAATTTCATAAACGATCAAGCAAATGGGTCAAAATCTGAAACCAAAGGCCATAGGCCACAATCCATAAAATCAAACCATCAATTTAAAATCAGAAACCAACCAATATAAAACCAAATCGGTATAAACTCAGCAAACAACAATCATAAAACCCAACCAGTATAAATCAGCAATCAATATAAAACCAAATCCGGTATAAAATCCGCAATGAATCAGAACCATCATAAAATCAACCGGTACAAATCAACAATCAATATAAAACCAAATCTGGTATAAAATCCGCAATGAATCAGAACCATCATAAAATCAACCGGTACCACAACATATATCGTGCCGTGTGACCCTCAACGTCCTGACGGTGTCACAGGCGGGGGAGGGGGGCTCAGTCATCACAACGAATCGGCGTCCCAAATCCGTCATGGCAGGATCCTCATCATCTCTCTCTCGACACGTGTCCGCAGCAGAGGATGGCATATATAATAATAATAATAATAGCGCGCATAGAACTCATATAACTCGGTACATCTCGATACAGTGTGGTACTCCTCAAAATCATTTATAAAATCATCCATGATATCATCAATTTTTCAAATCCTTTATTTTTAAAACCATTTTGCAAATCATTTTATTTTTAAACAATTTTTCAAAATCTTCTATTTAACAGAATTTATGAAAAGCAACAATTAGATTGAATATTAAAAATTTGCCCCAAAATTTTCTTAAATTTCACAAAGTCACAATTTTTCTTTAAAATCACCAAATTTCCACAATATCGTAAAATCTCCAAAACATTTCAAATTCGCTAAACAACCAATTAAAACACAAATTTCATAAATATTCCAATAAATATGAAATCTATCAAATCATAAAATCAACTCATGCGAATATTTAAATCATCATAAAACATATTTAATAATCTTAATTTAAATGCACAAGAAAATTTAATTAAAACAAATTAATAGAAATGAAATCAAATATATCATATATCCCCAAATTATTTCGAAAATAAATGCACTCACTGGTTTGACGCGTGCTCTTGCTGGATCTCCGGTCCAGCCCTCGAACGTGCACGAGCACCTTCAACTTCAAGATTCGTTGTAGCAATTGATCGGAATCGATCCCGGAAGATCGGACCTCAATCGGAATTGGGCGTTTCCAAATCCGACCAAAATTGGGTCAAATTGACTGGACAGCAAGCTTGCCCACGACCCCCGGAACGCGTTGGGACGGGAGGTGAGCAACCACTTGCCGGCGGTGGAGCAAAACGGCGGCGGCGAGTGAGGCTCGGTCACGGCGGCGCGTGGGCGGCGCGTGTGGTGGTCGTCGGAGCTCGGGAAAGTGCAGATCTGGTCGCTGGCGTGTTCTGAGTCCGATGGTGGTGGCTGTGTCGTCCCACTCGCCGGCGATCGGAGTAGATCTAGCCGGAAAGGTGACTGCCTCGGGGTGGTTTTTCTGAGACTTTGCAGCGGTTTTCCGGCGTGATCCGGCGGTTTTCGGCGTCAAACTTGGTACCAAAATGTAGATCGTCGCACCAGCTTTCCAACGGTACCAAGCACGCTCTCTAACTCCACCGGAACAGTGAGATATGGCCGGCCAAAGGTGGTGTCGCGACTGTTCAAACTGTTCACGAGCTCTCGGTTTTGTTGCGATTTCCGGCGATCCAGGTGGTTTCACGGCGAACCACCGGTGGGGAAAGGAAGAGGAGGTTGTTGGCTTCGATTTCCGGGTGGTGGTCGGCCAAGTCCGGCCACCGTGTGGCGGCTGTCGGCGTGCGAAAGTGGCGCGGTGAAGGTGGGGGATGGTCTCGGTGTGGCTGGAAAATTCCAGAATCTGGCCAAAATTTAAGGATGCAGACAGGGGCATTTTCGTCCTTTTAAGTTCAGTCTCAACGAAATTACCAAATTGCCACTCACACAAATTTAACTATAACTTCTCGGTTTTAACTCCGAATCGAGCGTGCTACTAGTCTACGAACTCGTATCAACTAGCTCTACACAACGGTACCCCGGTCAAAACCATAGCACGCTCACACAAAAAGTCAACTCCGAGCCCACTAAAAGTCAAACTGGTCAAACTTGAAAATTTTATTATTTTTCTCGAAACGGGATGTTACACACACAGTAATCAAATATGTACACCGATCCTTACAAACCTACACTAATCGTGCAGAGCCTTCTCAGATCTTTGTAAAAGAAAGCAATATTATTTAAAGAAAAATAAAAATAAAACATATGGAACATGAAACAAATTCAAGACGAAAGAGATGAAGTAAAGATATAGAACATACACAGTATAGAAACCTTCTACACTCGAAGAAAGCTCTTATACCAAATGTTATATAAAGATATCAAAATAATATCAAAGAATTAGAAAACACAAGATTTAAAAGGTTCAACAATTGCCTACGTCCTCGACTTCAGTGCGAGCAGTTGCTATATTATTAATGGTGTTTGAAATGATTATAAACCTATTACAAATATCTAACCCTCAATCTCACACACAAAGCATAGATGATAAGCTAGAAAGCTTTCACTGTAATCACACAAAGTATTCCTAACCCTAGAACACATAGAGTTGAGAATGAGAAGAATAAGAGACATGGACACACACGACGCCTCGCAGACAAATAGTAACTCTCTCATCCTTAAACCCTAAATAAAGAAATGAATATATAGTGGTATCAAGAGTCACGCAGAAGTCATGTCCTACAACTCGGGCTTGATAAGCATGGGTTTGAAACAAGGCAGATCAACAGAGACTTAGGCCAACAACAATAAAACGTAGGCTTGCAAAACAGAGAATAAATACCAAGATACAAAACGACACAGTTCTGATATATAAATAAATGTGAATTAATATAACACCTTGCATATGAATTATAATAGGCAAAAACTTCATCAATAGTATGGAACTCTTTTCCATCAAAAGGATTTCTATCCGCTGCAACTTGCAAAATATACACTTGTGTTGAACAGCTCTTTGACATATTACTATGAAAATTAGAATGCCAAATAGAAGAGGAATATTGTAGGAAAAATAATCAAAAAGTAGTATGCCAAAATAGAAAAAGAAAATTAAGAAGAATTAATATATGGATTATGTAAAAATTACAGAAGCTGTGATCCCGTTCATGGAATAAAGGAAGGTAAAATGTCAATACTTCATGGAAAGGACACTAAAAGGAAAAGAAATCTAGATTCTACTGAAAACGTGGGAAATATGTAGTAAACAAAGTGGCAACGAAATTCATCAAAAAAAAATGACATGAAAAAATGTATAATATCATATTGTGGAACTTAGCTTCTAGGTCATTTTTCCATATAGCTAAAGAGAAAATATACAACATATTTTTTGTGAAATTTCATGTTCACAAACCAAGACTCCAACTCATCTTCACTTTTTTGGCAACCAAACAAAAAGTGAACATTGAAAATAATTTTAACTTAAATTTAGAACTATATATAATCAAATTAAACCCATACCTTTATGAATTTCAACCGAAACACAAAAGAGCTTGAAACTATCTAGCAAATTCAAAACCTGAAGAAGAAGAAGAAGAATAAAATGAGAGAGATAGAAAAAAAGGAGTTGTTCACTAGGATAATCCATTATCTTTCTTTACCTTAAGATGAGGAACAAATAAGGTGGTAGAGATAACCAAATTTCTCATATGAAAATTGTGTGAATAATGCATAATTATGGTATAAGGTCAGACAGAGCAACAGAGGTAAAATGGAGTTAGAAGGACTATTTGTCATTGAGAAAGCTAGAACACGTGCATTTTATTGAAATATACAAATATTTTCCATGTGAGCAGCTATACAGTGTAGCATGAGCGGTACTTCTTAGTACAAAAAAAAATATTTACTTTGAATTAAAACAATGATTCTATTTATTCAACAAAAATGATGCCGAAAATGCTAATTTATTTGCCAAGAAAAGTCATGGAGACAATCTCAATTGCAAGATTAATTAAGTATGTACTTAATTATTGATCACTTTTTTCAAAGTAAATTGGGTTGGTACGATAGAGCATAAGAAGGATATAATAAAGAAAGAAGAAGAATGGAGGTCCACTGTCTATTTGGATACTTTTAATGGCTAATTTTATGCCAATTGAAAACTTGACTTTGCTAATATTAATTTTTAAGGAAAACAATAAAATATAGCGATAGAGCAATAGAGAATTACGTAAAAGTAGCATAATGACGATGGTTGTGAAGCAACGAAGTGTTTGTTTGGATGTTGATCGAGCTCGGCCTAATAGATTGACTTAGGTATTTTTTTAATGTAGGAAGTCTGTAAAAATATTTATGATGACAAAATTAACTAAATTCATATGAAGATTTTGAAATTATGTGCCTTTATTATGTTGTAATTCAGCAAGCTTTGAAGCTACTCAAACAACAGAAAAGGAAAAAATCAGACTGACTCAAGCTTGAAGACAGCCAAGCTTTTATACAACTTGAGTAAACCAAGTGGACAACATTTAGCAACAGTATGGCAAACATGGCTTTTAAGAGGAGTATTAGTGACAAAATGCACTGTTCCATTAACCAGAAGACCACACTGTAAGCTGATCTTAGGTATTAAAGAAAAAAATGTCTAGTGATGATTTATTACAAAACAAAATTAATAGTCTACAAATGACACCATTTTACTAAAGTCATTGACCAATAAGATTCAAAGGAGCAGTCAGCTCAGCTTCAGTGGTAAAAAATTGTTTAGGTTTCAAAACATCCTTCTCCATAGTTCAGAATGACTCTATTATGCTTATAATTCTTTCTTCAACCGATGTTGCTGATGCTCTTCCTTTCCATCCTTTGTCATTCTCCCCTACCCGATGAGAGCTTGACTCTGAATGATTAAGAGAGGAAATTAGGGCAACATCTAGGGGTAGTATTCATGGATATCAATGGCATTGAAATTTTTGAATTTTTTCAAAGTTGGTGGTGAATCGATTGTGTAAGTGTTGTCTCTGATATACTTTAAAACTCTAAATGGTCCAAGATTTTCAACTTGGAGCTTGTGGTAGGTTCTAGCTGGAAACCTCACTTTCTAAAGGTCTACCATCAGTAGATCACCAACATTGAAGTCTTTAAACCTACAATGCCAATCTACATGAATCTTGTACTTCATTTTCCAATTTTCAAGTGCTTTAGGGACTTATTGATACATGTCGATGACTTATTGATACATATCAATGATTTGATTGGCCAAATCACTTTGCTTTCTGTTTTTTATTTTAGGATTAGTTACTAAATCTATGATGTAGTTACGAAATTTTGTGTAAAAAGTACCTAAGCTAGTAGAGACATGTTAACCATACTGGTATAGGCAAATTCAGCATGTGCCAAGGTTAAATCCCATTGTTTTGGGGGTCCTAGCATGACTTTGAAGTTAATTTTTTTTTAGAGTCATGATGAGGACCTTGACCTAACCATCTATTTAACGATGGTATGCACTACTGAATTAGAGGGTTCTATCAAATCTCTTTAATAGAGTCATTTGAAAATGATTAGTAAACTTCACATCTAGATCCAATGTGATAGTTTTAGAAACTCCATGTAACCTGGAAATTTCTTTGAAGAAGGGGTAGGCCACATATGTTGCATCTATGGCTTTCGTGTAAGGCAAAAAGTGAGCAATCTTTGAGAACATATCCACTGCTACTAGTATATTGTCAACCTTTCTCTGAGTTAGTGGCAATCTGAGGATAAAATCCATGGATAAGTCTTCCCAAATGCTTTGTGGTATAGGGAGAGAATATGTAAAGCCCTTTGTTTTGTGATGTTCCTTTGGCACTTTGAAAAATGCCACACCTATTGACAAGTTGAGTAACATCTCTTTTAGGGTGAGGCCAATTGAACTTTTCTTTGAGCAATATAATGGTTTTATCTTGGTCTATGCGGGTTGCGAGGCCTCCATAGTGGATTTCATTAATTAGTTGTATTCTGAACGAGCCATAAAGGACACATAGATGTTGTCATTTGAATAAGAAACCATTGCAGAGGTGATAATCTCTAGCTGGTTCATGGATGATGAGCTTGTGCTAGATTTGTAGAAAGTCTTTATCCTCAGTGTACTCCTTGATATAGTCAAACTTGGTGAGTTAAATATGAAATGTGGTGAGTAATGCAACCATCCTGCTCATGTCATCAATTTTTTTTTTCCTAAACAATATTCTTGTGAGTATATCAATTGCAACAAATAATAAAGTGGTCTTTGAATAAAGAGTGATGTTGGAAACTCATAAGGAATAGTCTTAAATACTAGAAAACTAAGCATGTATGTGATATTCAAGCTATCAATGAATAGTGAGCAATTCAAAACAATAAAAATAAATGCAATAAAACTAATGAGAGCAATGACAACAATAAAAACAATAAAATGGCAGCAATATTAATCTTTATATTAATAACAAATGTCACAAATTAAGGAAAAGAGAATAATAACAATGAAAAAAAATATAATGTCAACAAATCGTTGTTGAATATATAAAGCTAATCAACCATATTTTATTATCTCCTTTGAACATTTAGTTTTCCATGGTGATGATGATGATCAAGGGATGATTTTCTGCTATGAAGAGATGATGATGAATGAGATGGAATTGTCTTACATGGTGAAGATGGTGGTGTGGTAGTGACTTGCAATTGTGGAGCCAGTTGCACAACTCTGAGTGCATTATGTGTTGCTTGTTTATGTGATTGGCTTGGGATGAAAATGGTGATTAAGGTTAATTTTTTTGTGGTTAAGAAGAGAATGAAAGTGTGTGGAAAGATAAATATGGTGTGGAAAGAGAGGAGGAAAGTTGCGGCTATGGTGGAGATGCTGGTATAGATGTGTGGCGAATAAGGTTTTTGTGAGGGTGATAGTGGCTGTTTTGTGTATCTTTTGTTGCTATGGTGGCTTCTATGGAGAGGAGAAAAAATGCAGGAGAAGAATGGTGATGGTTTAGAGAAGGAGAGAAAGAGAGGAGACGAAAATGTAAAGCTTGAAAGCCTTGATGCTTGTGTGTATTGTGGTCGAACATGATGCTATATAGGTGAGGGTTTTTGGCTCTTTGACTTGTAATTACAAATCATCATTCTTGGAAACTTATGGAATCATATCATCCATCCTTTTGGTACTTAAAATTCAAAGTATATGACATGGGATAACAAATTACCAAAGCTTGAGATTGCAAAATATTGAAAGTTAAGGACATGTGGCAAGAATAATTGGCATGGCCAATTTTGGCTTGAAATTTCATTCATTGGCCAATTCTCTCATTACACGGGGGATGGTTGACCTTCCACGTAAGGCTACACAAGCCATTTCGTCCAAAAATGCAAGCTTGAACCAAAATTGGCCACATATAGGGCCTATAGACCTAGGCAAGGGTACCACGTTGGCAATGCTTATGTGGCAAAGCTTCTTTTGTTACTTAGCTTTGATGATGTGGTAGTTGAAACATGGCATGATTATGTGACACATGGTGACAAATAGGATGCCATAAAGAATTCATCTAAACCTTTGGATTGATTTGGTCTTGAGTATTGACTTTTGTGATCCAAATAAAGAAAGTTTCAAGTTTATCACCTTTAACTTTGAAAATTTTCTCTTGACCTTTCTTTGCACTTTTCTTCCATAATTTGAGTTTATTTTCAAGTCTTCTTCACATACTATATAAAATTTCCAACTTGGTCCCTCAAGAATGTTTAAATTACAAAGATACCTCTGTTTTGTGTTATTTTCTCCAAAACTATCCCTTTTTACCTACAATAGAGAAAATAAAATAAATCAACGAATTTGTAAACAAATAAAACATTATCTAACAAATATCAAGACATAAGAGTTGCATATAATAATATTCTGATTTTATGTTTATCAATCAGTAGCCTTGCTTATAGCTCCATATTTATGCTTAAAGGCATACGAGAATATTTGGATACTTTCAATCCATCGAGCATGCATTGTGTCAATTTTCTTTTGTGACTAGATGAAATAAAGAGCTTGATGGTTACTATGTATAATAAATTCGTTGGCAATGAGGTAGCATTGTCAATGCTTGAACGCTCTGATGAGGCATACAACATTTCACATAGGTGGTAAATTTTTGTTTTCTACTTCACTTAGCTTCTCAATGAATTATTTGACAGGTCTACATTCTTGAGTTAGGATAGCACCTACACTAGCTTTAGATGCATTGGTTTTTAATCGAAACACCTTGTCTAAGTTATGCATTGCTAAGATAAAAGTCTCACTAAGTTTTTGCTTTAGTAGGTGTGAAGCTTTCATCCTGCCTAGACCCCCACTTGAATTGATTTTTCTTCAAGCAATTTGTGGTGGGTCCTGCAATAGTGTTGAACCCTTTTATTAACCATCTATAGAAGGTTATTTGGCCATGGAAGCTCCCAACTTCACTGTTTGTTGTTGATGATTTTGATTCTCTAGTTGCTTGGACCTTGACTGGATTAGTCTTGATTACAGATGAATTCATGAAGCAATTTTTTTCAAGTTCTCTTTATCATTGTGCAATGCGTCCAAATCTCCAAAACGTGGAAAGTTACACTACTTAAACTCTGAAGTTAGATGAGGTGTGGCCAACTACCAAATTTTTACTTAGTTACCAGACCTGGTTATGTATGCTCCATGTATTTTTCTCTTTTTCTCTTGTAACCAACAATCATAAAATCAAATAGTGGAAATTAAAACATAACTTGAAAAGTAAGCTAAAAACACAAAATGAAAAAGATAGAAAACTTGGGATGATGCCCAAGAAAGCTCCTTTTAGGTCATTAGCTTGACCCCTCTTTAAGTTCATGGATCCATAATTGTGGCATTCGTCATGTCTTGCCCTTCATAGTATGGCTTCAACCTATGCCCGTTGATTTTGAAAGCTCTTATTGTATGATGTGATACCTAAAAGCTTTATTCTCTAATACTTAAGTACTTGTGAAAGGTTTACTCCACCTTGATTTGAGC
This sequence comes from Ochetophila trinervis, assembly GCA_003254975.1. Classification (NCBI taxonomy): domain Eukaryota; kingdom Viridiplantae; phylum Streptophyta; class Magnoliopsida; order Rosales; family Rhamnaceae; genus Ochetophila; species Ochetophila trinervis. The sequence continues at coordinate 46,246 of QANX01004128.1, forward strand.
TTTCCAAGAAACAATTTTAGCCTTCAATTAAAGAGTAGAACTTGCTGCCCAACTTGAAATTTCTTTTTGCAAATCTTCTTGTTTGGCATTTTCATAGGCTTCAATTCTAAACTCTTCTAACTCATTCAATTGCACTAGCCTCTTCTCACCCACAACTTGTTGATCAAAATTTAAGAACTTGGTAGCCCATCAAAGCACTTAAAAAAAATCAAAAATTTGAAACAACTCAAAAACCACATAACTTTATCAAACTTTTGAATTTTGAAAAACTAACCTAGAAATAAAAATATTTTTGTAGTATTAAATTTTATTAAAAACATACAAGACTAAACTAACCATGCATATAAAACATATAAAAACTACTAAATTCACAAGATCAAAATAATTAATGCAAAGCATGCTTTTCCAACCCAAACATAGATCAAAATTGTCCTCAACGTTTAAGATAGAATAAAGAAAAGAAAAGATAAAAAAAACTCCCATGATCATGGTGCAATGTGTCCAAAGCGCGAAGTGTAGAACTCTCCATTCTTAGCGGAATCTTGAAGTTTAAAACCATCGTAAACCCTATGCATCATTGAATGGTCATTTGATACTAGCATTTGGCAGAACTTAGTCAACTCTCAAAACCTCAATTCATATTATGTCACCCTCATAGTGCCATGTTCCAAACTTTCAAATTATTTTCTTTCCATCTCATAGAAGGCAGGTAGACATAACTCATTTATATAGGCTTGTGAGGCTCAAAGAATACAAATATCACCATAAAATAATATTTTATTAAAATAAAACATAAAACATGTACAAATTTATCAGTTTGTCTGGTAAATATCAGATTACCAATTGTTTCATAATTTAAAATAAAACTTTAGCTGACAATATCTTGGAAATTGTAGCTTTGATTTAGGTTTGTAGTCAGTCTACAAACTCGTATTGATGGACTGTATACCACGCTCATTATCTTCGCCAAAACTTGCCCGAGGAGAAAATTAAAATTGGACCCTTTTCCGATCAAATTGAGGTCAACTTGATCAAAATTAGAAAATTTTAGCGAGTTAAGAATATGGGTCATCACAACTATAGAAATTATATATAAAATTTATATTTGAGATGACAAATTGGAACTTTAAATGTTTTTTCAAAAGAAAATAAGTGTTTTGTCATTACTCTGACCCCACATAGACTATATTTAAGATGAATAATTGGATGGGATATATTAACCATGAGTTGGGTATTGGAAGTATATATGTAGAATTGGATATGATTTTCTCGCTTTGGTTTGGCAAAAAATATCATGAAAATCCTACTTTTTTTTTATTAACTATAACCAATCTAGTTTTGCAAAGAAATAGTAGGCGACGTTCTCCACCACTTGGTAGGTGACAACCCATTGTAGCCATATCATGCACATGATCATATGCAATATAAGATAGTTGCAGCTGACTGTTGCCTACTAAGTGGGGAGTGACATAATCCACTATAGAAAAATTGATATATACACATGAGCGCACACAACCTTAGGCTACTATTAGGTTAATCTGATGGTTTTACTTCTATTAGAATTTCCTTTTCCAACTTTTTTACTGCTTTAAAGGCCGAGACTTAAAAACAAATTTATGGTAACGAATTTATGGTTTCTTAGATTCTTTGTTGTGGTGTAAATTGATAACTCGCAAGTGCACGAATCAACAAGTAATAAAATGGTTTGTATGAGAAAACCGATATCGATCTTATAGGTAATAATGTCTCTAATTTTGAAAAAAAATCAATTGTTAATAAAATTAATAAAAGTAAAAGCAGTTTGTTTGTTTGGTTGATTGTTGTTCAGTAGCAAAGCAATAATTAAAATGAAAGCAATTGTAAAAGCAAGTCACAAGCAAGTCACAGCAGCAAGAGGAGAAAGTTCAAGGGTTTGATGAAACAAGGATTATGACTTCACCACTATTATTCCTATTTAGCTTTAATGCATGATAGATTCATAAGGTTAACCTCCCTTTGACTAAAAGTGACTAGAAGTTGATTCTTTAATGCATTTTAATCTAGCAAGAAAAAAGTATTTAATTATATAAATACCAAAAATTAATCCCTAAAACTTGCAAACCCAATAAGCTCTTGTCAAAGTTGTCACTAAGACATGCAATATTCATAAAATCATGTATTTTATTGTCCATTCATATTATATCATTTATTCCTAAGCCAATATAATACTAGATATATCCACCTTTTCATGGAAGCATTAAGAACTACAATGAAATATTAATCATGAATATGAATCAAACTCAACCATGCATTAAAAACTAAATAGTCATAATAGGGTTACATCATAACCCTTATAGAAAATTAGTTACACATATCTTTAAGAATAGCCATCAAATATTCTAAAGAAAACATAAACCAAATAACAAAAAGAATTGAGAATTGAGAATAGAGACACAAATCCAATAGTTGATGGCTATTGAATTTGGTCTCCAATCTTTCTTCTCTTGCTTTTCCAAAATATGCTTCAAGAACAAGGTTGATATCCTCCACAAGTGGTGGCTCAAAATCCTCTTTGATCAAGAACTAGTGTAGCTGAAATCTTCTATGTAGAATCCTCAAAAACTCAAATAAAAACCTAGAACTCTAAACCTCATTTCCATGAGAGTGGCTGAATGGTGAACGGTGGAATGGCTGAATGTAAGTGAATCAATAATGCTTTAAGGTGCATGTTATTTATAGGATTGGTTCTACTAGTTTAACCTAGGAAAAACCGTAGAGTTATTATCTAACCCTAGATATTATTCCAATCTAATAGGAGATAATATATTATCACAATTAAATCTCCCATAATTTCTCAATATGGCCGGCCTTCTAGGGTATATTTAGGTCATTTGGGTCTCAAATTCACATTTAGATAAGGAAACAATCCAAATCCCTTTAGGAATCTAATTTCTCTCAAATTCTAATTCCTTCTCTAATTATTATTCCAATTAATATAATTAGAATAATCTAACCTACCATGTGGCAATAAATGTACACCTGGCTGGAGAGTGATGATGTGGCAATCCATGCATTGGTGTCATCCTAGTAGATAAAGACACTTTCCTTTAAATATATCTTTAATATACGTTAGGCAGATTCCAAGTACACTTTGGATGACCAAATGAACTAAGAATTCATTGATTCCGGTTGTAAAAGTTAGGTCTATGTCTTAGCTTTCCAGGTATATCTTGTAAATTCCAATTTTCCCAAGAGAGTGTAAGTCTGTTGCAACTGTTGAAAGTATTGATCTTGTAAATTAGTTCAAACCTTCTCCAAAATACAATCCCAATCATGCATACTTGACAAAGTGCTCAAAATCGTTTTGAAAGTAACAACATGTGAATTTAACTCTAGGCATTAGAGAATACACAAAAACTATTTCACTACCTAAGAATCAATATATTCACAATCATATTCTTATCATAGGCTCATCAAAATATTTAAAAAAAAACACCACAAAAACAAAAAATTCAGTGAGCAAAAATCAAGAGTTTTAAAACTAAACCTAAAAATAAAAACTAAAGAAGAAAACTTTATAACAAAAAGAACCACCCCCAAATTAAGACGAACATAGCTCTTAATGTTAAAAACAAAGCAAATAAACAAAATAAAGAGTAAAGGTAAATAAAGCTTCTCCATTTGATGAAATGCAAACTCTAAGCTTATAAAGATCCTTTTAGGCTGATTACCCCTTTATGCTTCTCCTTTGATTGTTCTTTGACACCTAAAAACACAAGACAAAACAACTAAAAAAATTAAAATAAGAACTTTTAAACTTTGGGTTGCCTCCCAAAAAGCGCTTGTTTCAAAGTCTTTAGCTTGACTTTCTTGTGGAGCTCATCTTGGTTTCTTCTTTGGGTTGCCTCCATCACCTAGCATCCCCAAAAGTGACTTCTCCCTTGTATGCCTCAAAAGTTTGAGTCTTTTAAATTTTATTGCTTCGTACATATAAAACTTTTCTATTCTAGAACCATGTCTTAACTTTAAAGTACCTTTGCATACATCAATTTTTACCTTGCCTATAGCTAAAAATGGGCGTCCTAAAATTCATCAATTACTTTCATTAAATACCACAAAATCAACTAAGAAAGAAAACATACCAACCTCCACCCTAGTATTCATGGCTATCCCTAAAGGACTAATTTGGCTTTGATCGGCTATATTCATTGTCATAGTGGTTGGTGTTAACTTTAAACCTAGTTTCTTTGCAATACTATTATCCATAACATTAATAGACGCACCCAAATCACATAGGCAATTAGATCAATTAATTCTACCTATGATGCAAGATATCTCAAATCTTCCTTGGTCTTTTATCTTTCTAAACATCTCTTCTTTATCTTCTTTTTTTATTAATGAAAGTTTATCCATATAAAAAGTTTCTTTAGTAAGGCCATCTCCACTTAGTAGTTGCATTGTGTTTTTCTCTAAATTAATCCTAGTCCTACTAATGGCTAAGAAAGGCCTACCAAAAATCAATGAAGCATTAGTATCCTTCATCTTTATTACTCTAAAATCTAGCACATACTTAAGAGATCCAACCTAGATACGAACGTCCTCCGAGAAACCTTCAACTTTAACATAAGTGTTGTCACCAAAAATAATATTATCATTGGTTGAGCTAAGCCATCTGTAACCTAAACTCATGCAAATAGAAAAGTGCATAATATTAGTGGCAGAACCAAGATCACATAGAGCATTAGAAAATTCAATATTTTTATTTTTGCAATCAAAAGTAAATTTCCTAGTATCTTGTAGTTTCTTTTGAAACTCTTGGTATTCGTCACTTTCTTCTTCTTTCTCTCCCTCTTCTTGTCTCTTATTTTTGACTTCTCTCTTCCTAATCTGGTCAGCAATTACTTTTTGATCAATAAAAGTATAACCTTCATATGCTTGATTAAGGTCATACATGGGATGAAAGTCATCTTTATTAAAAGCACTACTTTCACTCAACTTATCCCATGTATTCATCCTTTCTCTTTTCTTATCTTCTTAAACAAGATTTTCAGGCATATCAACCTCTTCACTTTCTTCAACAATATCATTAGAATCTACGTTTTCCATAGCACATTCTTCAATTGGCTTATCCAAGTCCATGGCATCTTCCTTCACTAATTCGGCTACCACCTACCTTTCGGTTCCGAATTCTTCTTTTTCCAAGGCCATCCATCTTTTCACTATCCTTTTTTCTTCCACTTCTTCATTGTAAGTCCAGCTATCTTCCTCTAGATCTTCTTCCTGTAACCATTCTTCAATTTCGGCCACAATTTCAAAAATTGGTTCACATTTTTTATCCTTGGCTAATTCCTTCATGGTACTCTCCTCCAATTTGATTGTCTCCTTTTTGCATGGAATTTTATTTTCTTGAGCATGTTTAGACTCTTTTTTAATGAGAGGCTTGTCCAACTTCCTTCCACTCCTTAGCTCTGCTGCTTGGACATCCTCATTTGCATTGATTTCAGTTTGATTGTCTCCTTTTTGCATGGAATTATCTGGACTAGGCATAATCAGGTGGAATCACTTATGGTGCTTTGGTGTTTTAATAATGAGATTTGACATATTGTTTAATAAACAATAATGAGGCCCTTGAAGTCACTATCTCTTTATTCTTTGCTAGGCTCATTAGACCAAGAGAACATGATGTATCTTTCTCAGTAAAATTCTAATAGGATTTGGATCATCTTTATTTTAAACGTATTATTATTATTTACAAAATTATCTTTTGTATTTTATAAATATGAAATGAGGATCATTATTTTAAACATACATATTATTATGTCGTAATGATCCAAAGCATAGAGTTGGTTTGGTAGTGGTCTCTATAACCTCTTTTACTATTTTGTAGATTCTATAACAATTGGGAATCAATTACTAGAACTTCTAATTAGACTATGGTCAATGGTATGTTGATGCATGCTATTGAATAAACATGAGATCTAGATGGGATAATTAATTTATCTGCTATATTTATGTTTGTTATCCCACAATATGTTCATTAAAACAATGGCATAAGAGCTTATTCATGATTGTTCAATATGATGTCTTTGTAAATAAGGTTTACCATTCTGTTGGTTACTATAATTTTGATTGGGTATTGTTCAACTTTTCGAATCTTTTGGTGGATGTATATTGATCTACAATATCTGCATATGTGCGATGGCTATTACTTTTTATTTTGTTGGAAATCCATTTATTTGTGTATGTAACAATTTTTGGATTTGTATAACTTATTGTTTTGATTGAAACAAAGAATTTGGTGTTGTTAATTGAAATTTTTCAAACATAATCAATGGGTTCAATAGATTTTTTTGATATGGAAATTGTTAAACTCAATGTTATTAAACCTAGGGTTTCACCGGTTTGAATTTTTTTTAGGATCTAATTAAACTCGGTTTTGGTTAAAAAAATTGTTTGAGTTTTGTTCCATATTGAATTTTGAATCTGATGTGTTGGATTGATTCAAAATGGTCCAATTGATGGTTAGAAATTGAATTTGTTAGAAATTTTTGGACTGAATGTTCTTTTTCGTTGGGTTCATGTTTTCATAATACTTTTGGTCAAATTGATACAAGATAATGGATGAAAATTAAAAGAGATCAAAATCCCATAAGCAACAACAACAATTGATGCCAATATCATGAAAAAACATTAGGACGAACATGCAAGTCGTAGTGAACTACATGCCTATAATCCAGGTCGAATGTGGCTCAATTTGCTAGCGAAAACAAGGTGACGTCGGCATAGGGTGTTGGTAACAGTAGCATCTAATAAGAAAACAAAAAAAAATATTTTTTTTAATTTTTATTACATTCTATGTTTTAATGGGCAAAAGACTTTTCTCCAATTTATTTTATTTAAAAATTTCCCTTAGAATATTAATTTTGGTGATTAATCTATGTTGTGGTATTGATAACTTGCAAGTGCATGAATCAACAAGTAATAAAGTGGTATTCGATATCAATTCCACATGAAATAATGTCTCTAATTTTGAAATTAAATCAATTGTTAATTAAATTAATAAAAGTAAAAGATATTTGTATGTTTGGTTTAATGATTGTTGTTTAAGTAGCAAAGAAAATAAAGAAAACAATTATAAAAGTGAAACAAGGCAGCAAGTAAAAAATTCAAGGATTTGATGAAACAAGGATTATGACTTCACCATTATTACTCCTATTTAGCCCTAATGCATGATAGATTCATAAGGTTAACCCCCCTTTGACCAAAAGTTACTAGAAGTTGATTCCTCAATGCATTCTAATCTAGTAAGCACAAGGTATTTAATTATTCATAATCTAAATACTGAAATTTAATCTCTAAGACATGCAAACCCAATAAGTTCTTGTCAGAGTTGTCACTAAGGCATGCAATATTCCTATAACCATGTAATTCATTGCCCATCCATATTACATCCCTTATTCCTAAGTCAATATAATACTTGACCTATCAAACTTTTCATGGAAGCATTAAGAACTACAATGAAATATTAACCATGAATATGAATCAAACTCAAATATGCATTAAAAACTAAATAGTCATAATAGGGCTACATCATAATCCTTATAGAAAGTTAGTTACACATGTTCTCAAGAATAGCCATCAAATATTCTAAAGAAAACATAAATCAAATATCAAGGAAAATTAAGAATAGAGAAACAAATCCAATAGTTGATGGCTGCTGAATTTGATCTCCAATGCTCCTCCTCTTTGCTTCTCCAAAATATGCCTCAAGATGCAAGGTTGAAGTCTTCCACAAGCTGGCCGAAATTCTTCCTTAATCAAGATTTGGTGTAGCCGAATTCTGCTATGTAGAAACCCTTAAAAACTTAAATAAAACCTAGAACTCTAACCTTGTTGCTTTGAGAATGGTGGAATGGTTGTGCAGCAGTGAGGGCTGGTGAGAAGTGAACCATGAATGGTGGTAAAAGTATATTACAATGCTTCAAGGTGCATGGTATATATAGGAAAAGTTTAACCTAGGAGAAACCCTAGAGTCATTCTCTAACCCTAGATATTATTCCAATCTAATAGGAGATAATATATATTATCACAATCATAAAATCCTATAATACCTCCTATAATACCTTGATATGGCTGGCCCTCTAGGGTAGTTTAGGTCATTTGGTGTCTCCCATTCACACTAAGATAAGGAAACATTTCATATCTCCTTAGGAATCCCATTTAACTCTATTTCTAATTCATTTTCCTACATATTATTCCAATTAATATAATTAGAATAATCTGACATCCCATGTGGCATATGATGTTGCAATAATTGTACACCTGACTGGAGTGTGATGATGTGGCAGTCCATGCATAGGTGTCATCCTAGTAGGCAAAGACACTTTCCTTTTATATCTTCAATGTCCATCAGTATATTCCAAGAACACTTTGGATGACCAAATGAACTCAGAATTCACTTATTATGGTTGCAAAAGTTAGGTTTATGTCTTAGATTTCCAGTAATATCTTTCTTGCACAATTTTGACATCGGGAAGAAACTTAAATTCCAATTTCCCCAACAGAGTGTACGTCTACCGTAAGTGTTGAAAATGTTGATCTTGTAAATCAAACTGGTACTGATTGGCCAATCCAATTGAAATGAAAATTTACAGTCTTGAAGCTTATTGAATCAGAAATCATTTTCAATTGAAATTGCACAAAACCTCAAAGTGTAGCTCCATATATGATTTTCCCAGTAAAGATTGCGCAGAAATACAGTAAATTCCAGCATTTGCCTTTCTTTCACTGAAAATAGAAAAATACAATATTTCAGTACTTTTCACAAACAATTAATTCCAAAATATCTAAAATCCAATATAAAAGGTGGCATATAAACATTAACTTTTATGCCTATCAATATGTTTTATGGTTTTATGTTAAATTTGACATATTAGTGCAGAATGTTCAAATTCATACATGCCGTAAAGTTTGATATGACCAAACTATATTTGAAATTGTCAATATATATTTTTATTCAAAATTATGATTTTCATGGGAAAAATATTAATCGCCATTTTATTTTACTTCATTAGAATTTCCTTTTTTAGAATATAATTTTAATTGTATTACACTTTAATGGATTTTTGTGCTGATTTTGACGTTGTAGTGACGAATAACTAAGTTCTTGCCTATTGTGTGATTTGGCATGTCCAAACTATGGAATTGGCATGAGGTTTAGTACCTAGTTCTTATAACAATGTGGAAATTTAGATATTTACATTTAGTACGACCTGATTTCTCTATATCGTGAAACTTTCAATGTAATTTTGTTTAGATAAAAAATGGCATAGTGGTATAGGATGTTTAAGTTTTTGTCTTTCATGAGACTTAGTTTGCATATGTCATGCAATTGTCTATAGCAATGTTTAAATAAATTTGACATAGTGGTCTAAGATGTTTAAGTACTTTTCTGTCATGAAACTTAGATTGTCTATATGAAATTGTCAATATATTTCTCTCCCAAAATGAATTGATACTAAGGTCCATACGGGTACATGAGTTATCTTTTCGATGGCTCAATTACCTGGTAGGATGCTTAGATCAATGAAGGAAATCGATTGAATGCCATGAACTACCAGTTCTCGTTTACTCTGCTGGTAATTGGTTCAATACATTTAGTTGAGGTGTTTAATTAATTGTCATTACCCGTGTATGAGATTCTTTTGTGTTCAGAAAGCCCTCTTGATTTTTTTTATTTTGTTAATAATGATGGAAGCTGAGAAATGTACTAGGGTATGATTCTATTGAGATGTGTTTTGTTGTTGATAATTGTCATTTCCACATCTATGAGCACTCTAAAAATACTCTACCTATAATTTCCATGAATGTTTAGAATGAGATCAGTTGTTATAAATATAAGGATGAAAACAATTATGTTGATTTTTTTAAGTTAAAGCTGGATGAAGCTTTGAACATAATTCCACCAAAGAAGCCCATTAATTAAACCACTGCGAAGCTAGAAATTTGTATGAAGAATGGATTATTTAAACAATTGTTCAATGATATTGGAGAAGTATATTAATGACTCTGTTCTAGAGTATCCTTGAAGTTGTCAGTGCCTATAAGCTCTTTGCAGATATTGGTAAAAGGTTTACCAAGTTTGATAGGAATGATAAGCATCGTCACTGAATTGATTATTTTTTCTGTGTAATAAAGTTAGTAATGTGAGGGAGCATATTTTGATACTTTTTATTTTTAATCAAAAGCTCAAGGGCATATTGACTAAAATATTAGTAAAATTTTATGGACTCTTAATTGAATCAAGCTGTGATACTCAAATGATTAATTGATTTTTTCAATTAGATGATCGTCACATTTGTAACATGGAGGCGAAAACAAAATGCTTTGATGAAGGAATTAACAAGCTAGAAGAGACCAACCAACCTTGAATTTATATTGATATTTATGTAATAGTCAAGCTTAGCGTTGCCACAATATACTTAAAAATTTGATGAAGTTTCTTATCTACCTTTGGTAAAGTTAGTTGACTTCTATTTGGTTACTAATATAAATTATTATAGTTTTTCATTTTGGTGTTAAAATGGTATTTTGGAATAAATAACTATTTTGATTAGACAAGAATCTTCATGGTATTTTATATATATTTAAATTATTTGATGTTGTGTGTATTAATTATTGTGTTGTGGTTGCTTTTATTGTTATTCCTAAATATGTGAGAAACTAATGATAATTCTACTTTGTTGCAAAGTAAATTCTGGAGCATATATATGGATAAAAGATGAAAAGATTTGTAATAATGATAGATTTACTAATCCTCATTTTTTATCAAATTTCTCCACATATGTTGAATTTTTGAAATGTAAATACTGCTGAAGTTAGAAAGAGATATTTGAACATGTGGAGATATTTTTGTTATAATTTACATAGATGATTGTGAAACTTTAGTTCCATCCATCTAATTTGAACATGTGGAGATATTTTTGTTATAATTTACATAGATGGTTGTGAAACTTTTGCTCCATCCATCTAGGAAAGTCTTTTCAAGTCAAATTAGAGCTTCAAAGGATAAGAGAAGATAAAAGATATGAGGTTTGACAGTGATAATGGTTAATTTGAAATGTTTGATGTGATCGATAAGACCCCTAGGCCATCTGCAAAGTATTCGCAAGTATGTGGCATTTATATGAAGTATAAATATGGTGTGATTGTATGCTAGAAAAATCTAGTTTACTAGAATTTTAAGCATTGGGTGCAACCTATAATTCCCTGATCAAAGTGTTGGATCCTAAAACCATTAGTAGTCATTTGTTGGATCTAGATGTCCCATATGTTATTCTACATCTCAACCACTAGTATTGTTAAGTAAGACAGAGTTGAATATATTTTGATTATGATGTTGGCACTTATATTGGTCAAGGACCAAGTGATATTGAGCTTTAAAAATGGTATATGTTCATTCCTTTATAATTGTTCATAATCAAGATGTTGATAGTTAAATTGTTAAGAAACCAATAGTCAATGAGGATGAACCCATCGATGAAGGACGTGGAGTCTAGGATATGTAACTAGTAACATTGTGCTTTTAAGAATGTTATAGAAGGTTCACAAACATGTTGTATATGATGATTTTGTAGTTTTTCAATGACTTGAATTTGATAAAAGTGGTGAATTGGATTCAATAATTATTGGAAAGTCATAAGTATTTTGCAATCTAGCTCTTCATTAGATAATGAATGATGAAGTCACATTTGTGGTACATAATATGTTTTAAATATGATTAAATTTCCACTATGATGCAAACTCGTTGGTAGAAAATGGATCTACAGACTAAATAGGTTTCCAATGGTAAAGTGGAAAGGTATGAGACTAAACTTGTTGTTAAAGATTTAGCAAATAAGAGAATCAAATGGATAACATAATTTCTTTACTGAGTGGAAATTTGCGTGAGGACATTTTTATAGTCCAACAAGTTGGCTTCTAAGAAGGATGGAATGAACATTTGATTTGTATGCTTAAAAAGTCAATTCCTAGACTGAGCAAGCCTCGGGGTAGTGGTGTTTCGTATCTTTGATGATGTCAACATAATTGTTTATTGGAGGATGTTATAGAGGGTTAGTGGGAGCAACTTGATATTTATAGTTTGTATGTGATGAATACTATTTACATCCAATAATTATGATAATGATCAGTGGGAGCATTTTTATGTTTATCTTTTAGTATTTTCCGTGACATATTGTTTATCTCTAATAATTCTAACCTATAGACATATTGAATGTTGTTTAGCTAATGTTTTGATATAGTGACTAGTTACCCAAGAATGAAAGTGAGAAGGGGTCAAATGAAAATGATCTCATATAATTTAATTGTTATTGTGAGTATGATATATACTCAAGTTCGCATACATTTTGATATTTTTTATGCTATAAATGTGCTTGCTAGATACTTGAAAAATCCCAATCTTGTGCGCGCAAGCAGTCTAGAAGGATTATATGTTCATATCGGAGCATCAACTCACTTGATATGGTGGCTATCATGATGCTGATTGTAATGGCTGCGTAGATTATATGACTTCCACTACCGCGTATTTTGTATATTGGCATGAAGAGCTATGTCTTGGAAGGTTTCTATGTAGACTGTTGCAGTGTCCTTATTTGAAGATTGAGTATATGTTGCATGTCTTGAGGCAATTGTTTAGAAGGTTTGATTGCAGAATATTGTGTATGTCTTAGGAATTGTTAACTCCATTGTAAGGCTAATAAAGATGCAATGTGGATAATTCCACAGCAGTAACTTTCTCCATTAACATTAAAAGTACATTTAAAGCCAAATACATTTATGTAAAATTATATATAAACTGGAAGAGAAAGGAGCATAAAGCCTAATATTTATTATATATATGTGTATTTATAACATGTTTGCAGCTTAGCTAACCAAAAGCTTGCATGTAGCCATTGTTGATGAGCATGTATCCCAAATCGGAGTGTTAAGCAATGGAGAATGCATTGAGTTAATAGGAGTATTGTAATCTGCATTGTTAAACATGTTGTTGGTTATTTAATATTGTTTTTTTGAGCAATACATGCATGGAAGTAGATCCATGTTATATATGAATGCGTGATAATGTTGTTATAAATCTCTGGTCCTAGACTATGTATATTGTTGTATAATGTATGTACACTATATTCATGGTTGAAATGGTGATGGTTATTGAATCTCTATGGTTAGGTTATGTGTATTGTTCTACCCTATCGGTATTTTATATGCTTAACTGAAATTATCAGTGTTTTTTTTTTTTGAGAGATTTTGTTGTAAGTGAGCATTTATTTATGATTGATGATTATGTCATCTAAGTGGAAGAATGTTAGAATAATTATGTAGACTAGGAATAATTAGATGAATTCACTAACTGGCCTTCAGTGTTCAAATAATGAGATTTGACACATTGTTTAATTAATAGTAATGAGGCTCTTTGAAATCACTCTATTTTTATTCTTTGGCATGCCTATTAGACCAAATGAACCTAATGTTTCTTTCTAACTAAATTTCAAATAGAAATTAAAGTCATCTCTATTTTAAATGTGTTGTTATTTTGTGTGAGTTATAAAATTGAGATGCGGTCTATTGTTTTAAATATAGGTACGTATTATTTTTACCTAATGAGAAAGAGCAGAGGATTGAAAGAGTTGATTTCAAAGTGGTCTCTATAACCCCATTTATGGTTTTGTAGGTTCTATAACAATTGGGAATCAATTACAGGAACTTCTAACAAATCTATGGTGAACGGTATCTTGATACATTCTATTGAATAAACATGAGATCTAGATAAGATAAATAATTTATCTGCTACTACTAGAACAAAAATGATAGTAATAGACGTTATTTTTGCGTCCCTAAAAGTAAAGGCCGACGCAAATGCTTGTATTAGTAAAGCATTTCTCGCCTAATATGGAAACAATACGCGACACAATGACAGTGTCACCTATTTTTCAAAATCGACAATGCTAGCCGATGATGCTACAATCATCTTCCAAAGTATAAAATAATTAAAAATAAACATTAAAAAACTCAAATAGATGACACGTCAATACAAATTAATTTATGAATTAAGGTTTACGTGATTAAATTAAATTAATATATATTAAAAAAGAAAAATGACGATTAGTGACACGCATAATTAGCATTGCTAAAATGGTACCCATTAGGTAATGCTATTGAGGCTAGCGATGTTGTCGTTGCATATTTCTATAACTTTTAGTGATGCTAAGCGTCCTTTATTACCACTTTTAGCGACGCTAAGCGTCCCTTATTATGTAAACTTTTAGTGACACTAAGCGTTGCTAAATGTCAATTTTAGATTAATTAACTAAATTATTTTTATCAATTAATTAATTTGTCAATTTTAAAATTAATTTTTCATATATAAAACAAAATCTTAATATATATTTACAATAAATTTTTATACAATAATATTTTTGTATACAACATTAAAAGTTCTATGAGAATTTGTATGCTTGCTTGCTCCTTCAAACACATAAAAAATATAAAATATAAATAAAAACATTGCACAAAGAAACTTGCATGCTTGGAGGATTGCTCGGGTTGGCATGAAGGAATGGGCTACTTCTATGTTGTCACATGTGATGGAACAGGTTTTTCTGCCAAAACCAACTTCGATTTTTATTAGAGAAAACTTACAAAAAAAAAATGTACACATAGAAATACACAATTGGGTGTTAGATTGTTTAGGAAAATGGGAAGAAAAAAAAATGAAGAGGAAACTTAAATGGTTGGTGGACTACTTCAAAGTTGCAGCGGCGAAAGATGAATATGAAATACACAAAGAAGTACACAAATGAATGTTAGAGATTTATGGTTCTTGTTTAGAAAAATATCAAAAAAAAAATAAAGAGGAAACTTAGTTGCTTGGAAAACTACTTTCAAACTTGGAGTCATGGAAGATGAAGATGAAGATGAAGGGGCAGCATCAGTTTAAATAAGCAGTTTTGAATTCCAAAAGCAACAAGAAGATGAAAAAAATCAAAATTGGATCTATTATTTCAACAATAGGCAACACATAGAGTATTTTTAGCGTAGCCTATTGTTGAAAAATATATGGGGGTATTTTTTCAATTAACTTCAAATGTAAATTTAATAATTTAATCCCAAAAAGTAAACTGGTAGATGCATATGGTGAAATCATTTGAAATATGTTTCAATTTTTTTTCCAAAATTAATTTTTTTAAAATTAATTTTTGAAGATAATTTAAATTATTAATTTAGTAAACTAATTTAAATTATTAACTTAGTAAGCTAATTTAATTTAAAAGGTTAAAAAAAATTATTTTGACAAATATTAATTCAAGTAAAAAAATTGACAATTAACAACGCACTGCATATCTAAAAAATACATTTTAGTGATGCGCTCAGCCTCTAATCTAGTTTTTTAAATTTTTTTTAATTGATTTTTTAAGTTAATTTAAGTTATAAATATTAAATGTTAATTTAGTAATTTAATTTAAATTATTAATTTAAAATAATAATAATATGCTATGAAAATGGTGATGCAATGTGTGGTAAAATTATTTGAAATAACTTTCAATTCTTTTTTTCAAAATTAATTTTTTAATCAAATTAATTTCTTAAGACAATTTAAATTATTAATTTTTTAAACTAATTTAAATTGTTAATTTAGTAAGTTATTCGATAACATTATTTATAATAACGTTAGAATCCAAAACCAAAAAATATCCACTTTTAAAACCGAAAGAGCCCTCCAAGACTTTCTCACCCGAATAAGAGAATGAAAGAAAACTGAATTGCAATCACCTAAGTGTAGCCAGATCACCTAACATTTATTCCGAAGTATTAACTCATGTCGAGCCAACAAACTATCTAAAGCCTTATCAATATGAACATCTTCCTGGAAAAGAGCCTCTGAAAATCCCCCACTAGAAATCCTTTTCTGCGCCTAAAATGTCTTTCTGTCTCATAAATTTGGTTACCAACATCCCCAAAGGTAGAAAAAAGTTCCAACTACGCAAATGACCACGAAATAGCTTACGCTTACGCACCACACACGTCATAGGATCTAAAACTAAAGAAACCCCCACACTTGCCACACAACATCCAAAAAAGAATCATGCAACACTCACAGGGATTGAAAACGAAATGGCTTAAGGCCACTAGTGACTGAATCCATCAAATTAACAAGAATCAGATTAATTTAAAAAGCTAAAAAAAGTTAAAAAATAATTATTTTGACAAATTTAATTAATGTAATAAAGAAATGACAATTTATGTGGAGTTGCTTTTTCAAAATATACTTTTTAGCAGCGACGTGTAGCGTTATTAAATATCTAATCTATTTTTTTTTAATTTTTATAAAATTAATTAAAGTAAAAAAAATAAAGGAATTTCAAATAGCGAGGTGCTCTTTTTCTAAAATATAACTTTTAGTGATGGTGCTGCGTCCCTCAAAGTATAATCTATTTTGAAAAATTAAATTATTAAGAGTTGAAAATATCAAATCTTAATTTACTAATATAATAAAAAATTTAATTTAAAGTAATAATAACATGCGATGAAAATAGTGATTGAAGTTGGTAAGTGCATGTAGAAACTTTATTTGAAATAATTTTTAATTTTTTTCAAAAATCAATTTATTTTTTAAAATTAATTTCTTGAGAAAATTTAAATTACTAATTTTTAAACTAACTTAAATTGTTAATTGGGTATGCTAAATTAACTTTAAAAGGTAAAAAAAAATTATTTGGACAAATTTTAATTAAAGTAAAAAAATAAAAATAAAAATGACAATTAGTTACACAATGCAAAGTACATTTTAGCCATCCATAACATCACTAAAAGTCTAATCTAGTTTTATTTTTTATTTTTTGAAATTAATTTATTAAGTTAATTTGAGTTATAAATATCATATGTAAATTTTGTAATCTAATTTAAAATAATAAAAATAATATAAGTTGAAAATAGTGATTGAAGTTAATAGGTGCATGTGGTAATATTATTTGAATAATGTTTAATTTTTCATAATATTAATTATTTTTTAAAATTAATTTTTTAAGATAATTTAAATTATTAATTTAGTAAACTAATTTAAAAAGTCAAAAAAATAATTATTTTAACAAATTTTAATTAAAGTAAAAAAATAAAGAAATGACAAAAAATGACAAGTTGCATTTAAAATGTACTTTATAGGTACGTGCAGGATCACTAAAAGAAATGACAGTTAGTTACATACTCCATCTCTAAAAAGTACATTTTAGCGATGGACATCATTAAAAGTCTAATCTAGTTTTATTTTTTGAAATTAATTTATTAATTTAATTTAATTTATAAATATCATATGTAAATTTTGTAATCTAAATTAAATTATTAATTTAAAATAATAACAATAATATGATATGGAAAATGTTATTGAAGTTGGTAAAAGCATGTGGTAAAATTATTTAAATAGTTTTTAAATTTTTTCTAATATTAATTTATTTTCTGAAATTAATTTCTTAAGATAATTTCTATTATAAATTTAGTAAGCTAATTTAAATTATTAACTTCGTAAACTAATTTAAATTATTATATAGTAAGCTAAATAATTTTAAAAAGTTAAAAAATAATTGAAAATTACCACAAGCACCTACCCACTTTAATCACCAATTTCTTAGAATTAGTTTTTTCTTTTTTGAAAAAAAGAATGATGATTCTCTCTCTCTCCTAGGGCATTTCAACAATGGCCATTGACGGGGACTCTGCTGCATTTTTTGGTCAGATTGTTCCAATTTTGATGAGCTTGTTTCGTGTCTTCTTTTTATCTTATTGTCTTTTGTGTTTTCCAGATGCGATTTTCCAGTTGGGATGTTGTTTGATTGCTGTATTTTTTTTTCCTAGGGCTTCCTTTCATAGAATAGCTTGTTTGTTTAGTCTGGGTTCTCAATTTAGGCTGCCATGGCCTACTATGATACAGAACAATTTATGAGCTTTTCTTTCCCTTTGGTGTTGACGTCTTCCAAAGAGGATTCTTCAGTTCCTTCTACTGCTCTTTCACCTAAGATCAACATTTGACGTTGCTTCTTTATCCCCTATGATATGGACTTCTATTGCTACTGCTATTGCTTCCACACTAGTGGTCTATGTTTCACAATTTTCAGTGTCGTTGGTTGCTGAACTTGACTTCCTGTGGGAGTAAGAGATATCACAACACCTCTTGTTAGGGCCTTGGAGATTCGACATGTCTAGGTGGCAAGCTCGGGTGGTATGAGAGAGATTTCTCTTGTGGACTCGGGGAAACTAGAAGGTAAGAAATAAAAAGAATTCATAAGAGACGCTGGATGATAATAAGGCAATTTCCTTCCCTGCTTGTGAATTGATCAGGCTACCAGGGGGACTCCACTATCTAGCATGCCCGTGTGAGAGTTGTTATTGTAAAAGAAGTTTCATTTTACTTCATTAAGCTTGCCACGTCAGATTAGTTAGTTAGGAAAGACTAGCTTTCTATTAGCAACGTGGTTTGTGAGCTGTTTTGTTAACAGCTCACATGCATGATTGGCTGTAATGGTTTTCTCACATTTGTGTACTATATAAACATAATCTGAAGCTTACAATGTACAATTAACACACAATTACATCAATATCTCTTTCTTTCTCTCTCTCTCTCTCTCTCTCTCTCTCTCTCTTTCTTCTTCCTTTCCTCTGTTCTTAGTTCTTTGTTCCTTATTCCGCAAGTTACAATTCTCTCATGGTATCAAAGATGCAACAACTGTAGCTATGGAAAATACAGAAATCAGTGATCTTCAAGCTCGATCTTCGCCAAACGTTGATCTCACAGAATCATGATCAATAGCAATAGGACTGGTAAGCAAGATCTTGATCACGGTTTCACCTTTTCTGAGTTCAATTCAACCTTTAGATCCAAGAAATTACCTAATCTCGAAAACACAAATATTAGCACTGTTAATTGGCAACAAGTTAGATAAATTCATATTGAAGGATGAACCTCAGTTTATGGATTCAATCCTCAAGTTACAATGTGAAGTTGATAGTGATATACTTCGAAATTTCACAAGTGATCAGCAGCTATGGAGCTTACAAGATCAGTTGCTTATGGGATGGCTGGTCACTGCAATTTCAAGATCAATTGCAAAACTAGTAATTGGCTTGAAATCCTGGAGGAAAGTATGGAAAGTTCTCGAATTCAACTTTGCTTCCAAATCAAAGATGAATCAGATTCAAACGAGAGTTCAACTACAAAACACAAAGAAAGGAACTTCAAGAATTGCTGACTATTTCTTGAAGATGAAAACTCTAGCAGATCAGCTGATTGCAGGTGGTGGGCTCATTACTGAAGACGATCTTGTTTTGTGTATACTTGGAGGACTTGGATCAGAGTATGAAATGGTGGTGGTGAATTTGATCACAAGACAAACTCTACCAAACCTTGAAAAGGTAAAGCAGCACTTACTTTACTATGAAAGTAGGCTCGAAACTTTGAACACTGCTACTATTGTTGACCATTTCACTAGCTCTGTAAATCTAGTGAATACAAAGTCAAAATGTCAACTTTCTGAATTAGATGACACAACTCAAGATGATGAAAATTTAGAAGATGGTAACTCTAGTTCAAGTGTATCCAATCTTAATACAAAAAGGGCCTATAACACAAATATGTCAAAAGAAACTTTACCTAACCAGTTTGTTAATAGTGGAGGATTTGACAAAGCTAGAAACAATTTTAAAGGTAGAAACAAGCCTGGTAAACCACAGTGTCAAATATGCAAGAAGATAGGTCACACGTCTAATGTTTACTACTTCAGATTTGGCAATCCTATTAACCCTGTGTCACAGTCTAGTCTTACCTCTTCTGTGCTGCCTGCTAGTAATTTGATTCAATACTCTGGCTTTACTGGTCTTCATTCATCAAATATGAATTATATGGGACAGTCTGGTGGGCAAGCAGTGCTCAATGCAAATGGATATTAGACTCATCAAAGTGCAGGGTTTCCTAAAGAAAATGGATATCAGACTCATCAAAATGCAGGGTTTCCTACTCAGGCTATGCTCACAACTTTTCCACATTTTGGGGGACAGTTCTGTGGCAGTAAAAATTCTCAGTTTAATGCTTTTGCTAATCCAAACTACTTCTCTACACACATTTCAGATAACTCACATCCTAACACTGCTTTAGCTACCAACTTCATAACTTCGATTCTTATTGGAGATCTGAGCTGGTACCTGGACAGTGGAGCCACCAATCATGTTGTTTCAGACAACTCCCACTTGCTTCAGCATATGGACTACAATGGTAAGGGTGAGCTTTTGGTAGGTAATGGTCTTGGAATCAAAATTACTGAAATTGGTAATGTAGTCATTAAAAGACAATCTGAAACTTGTATTTTGTTGAAAGATATATTAGTAGTTCCTACTATTGCAAAGAATCTGCTTAGCATATCAAAGCTTACACAAGATAAAATTGTGAGTGTTGAGTTTCACACTAACTTGTGTATTGTTAAGCATAAGCAGCTGGGAGTTCCAATTCTTAAAGGTTCACTGGAGGAAGGTCTCTACAAGCTAGAAGTTGCTGCCTATCACTCTTCAAGACCATCCATAGCAAGAAGTGTAGCAAATGGATCAGCAACTGTGTCGAATGGATCTCAAAATGAATCTTAACTCAGTTCAGTCCCTCAGAAGTTACCATTTACTACTGTTTCACAAAATGTACATAATAAGTTAAACACTTGTACTCAAACTGTTATGTCTGTACACAAGTCAGTTGACAAGCTATCTGTTGATACTTTACATAGGAGATTAGGGCACTATGCTTTGCCTGTAATGAAGAAGGTTATGACTTTGTGTAATTCAAAAGTAAATGACATTGGTTCAGATTTGTCCTTTTGTGATGCTTGCAAACAAGGAAAACAACATTGAAATCATTTTCCCAAAGTTGAAACCAAGTCAACATTACCCTTAGAACTTGTACATACTGACCTATGAGGTCCCTCTCCTAAAATTTCTAAATAAGGGTATAGGTATTATATCAATTTTGTGGATGATTTTACAAGATACACTTGGATTTATCCCTTGAAAAACAAATCTGATGCTTTGCAAAGTTTTGTTTTCTTTCATGCTTTAGCTGAGAAGCAGTTTGGTTGCAAAGTAAAAGCTATTCAATCTGATTGGGGTGGAGAGTATAGAAGTTTTGTGCCTTATTTAAAGCAACATGGGATTGTGTTTAGGCATTCTTGTCCCTATACTCACAACCAAAATGGAAGGGCAGAAAGAAAGCATAGAAACATTGTTGAGATTGGTCTCATCCTGTTAGCTCAAGCTAACATGACACTCGAGTTTTGGCGGGAGGCTTTTGAAACTGCAACTTTTCTTCTAAACAGACTACCCTCAGTAGTTTTGGAGTTTCTAAGTTCTTTTTAGAAACTCTATAACAAGATTCCAGATTATGACAGACTTAAAGTCTTTGAATGTGCATGTTTTCCATATCTCACTCCACAAAGGTTCAGTTTCACACAGAAAAGTGCATTTTTCTTGGCTACACAAAATGATATAAAGGCTACAAGTGTTTACACACCTCAGACAAGATCTATATCTCTAATAGTGTAGAGTTTAATGAATTATGTGTGAAACTGCAAATTCTAAAGGTTCAATTTCACACATAGTTTGCAGGCACATAATTTGTATGCAAAGGCACAAAGGTTCAGTTTTCTTTCTCTACTGGTTTACAATCTAAAACTGCAAATTCTGTGCCTTTGCATACAAATTATGTGCCTGCAAACTATGTGCCTTTACATGTCATTACTCCTGTGTCATCATTGTCTTCTGATTCAAATAAAAACAATGAGAGTGCTCTGCATTGCTTAGAAGACCTGAGTCCTAATTCAGCTCTAAAAGCTACTGGAAGAAGTAATGCTAGTTTAGTCACTCCTGAATCAAAATCATCAAGAGAATAGGGTTTTGACAGATTATTTGTCTCACCAAGTGTAATTGGTCATAAAGCATTTATGAACACACAGATGGCCAAACTTCAAAAATGACTAGTCCACTTGTTGATTCCATTCATTAGTCTGCTGACAATATGCAATCACTGTCTTAATTGCCTGCCACTGAGAATGTTAGTTCTGTGTCTACACCAAAACATTTGATTGATCATCATGTTTTATCTAAAGTCAATCATGATCAGATAACTTATGGTATTTTGAAAGTGAGCAGTCCACTTGTTGATTTGGCCTCAAACTCAGTAGAAAACAGGTCATTGGGTTCAACTTCATCCAAATCTGTCATTTCAGTACCTGCCCTTGCTGATGTCACTGTTAATGAAGGAGCAAACAATGATCAAGGTATTAAGTTGCATATTGAATTGCCAGTGTCACAGAATGCATATCCTATGGTTACTAGATCAAAGCATGGAATTCTAAAACAAAAAAGCTTATCAGTCTAAAGCTACATAGCCTGTACAAGTTCATCCTAAAGGTACTTCAGCAGTACACAAGCAGCTTGAATATGAATCACAACAAAGACACCATGTATCACCTCCAGATCTAGAAACTGCTTTTGTGTTAGAACCAAAAACATCAACTCTTTCTTTGCAGCATCCAGAGTGGAAAGAAGCCATGGATAAAGAATATAATGCTCCACTTGACACAGGTACTTGGTCTCTGGTTCCTTAATCTCTAGATATGAATATTGTGGGGGTATAAAAGGGTGTATAGAATCAAGTATAAGGCAGATGGTAGTGTTGAAAGATACAAAGCAAGATTGGTGGCAAAGGGGTTTAATCAAAAACTAGGTTTTGATTATTTTGAAACATTTAGCCCTATGGTAAAATCATCAACAATAAGAGTCATACTTACTGTAGCAGTGACTTTTGATTGGCCAGTGAGATAGTTAGACTTCAATAATGCTTTTCTAAATGGTAACTTTCAAGAGACTGTGTATATGGTATAGCCACAGGGTTATGTAAGCAAAACAAACCCTTCATTTGTATGCAAGCTTGAGAAGGCAATATATGGTCTGAAATAGGCCCCTAGAGCCTGGTTTGAAGAACTCAGAGGCAACCTACTTGACAGAGGGTTTGTGGCATCAGTGGCTGATAGTTCTTTGTTTGTGTATAACAAAGATAAGATTCACTGCTTTGTACTAGTTTATGTGGATGACTTGATAGTCACAGGTTCAAATGTCAAATTCATTGATGATCTTATATTTGGACTCAACAACACATTTTCTTTGAAAGATTTAGGAAGTTTGAGCTACTTCCTTGGGATTGAAATGGAAAGAACAAGTCAGAGCATCAAACTGTCTCAAAGAAATTATACAAATGATCTTTTGATCAAGACATGCATGAAGCAAAACCATATTCTACACCCATGCTAACAAGTAAACAAATCTCAATTCATGATGGAGATCCTCTTAAACAACCTGAGCAATATAGAAGTGTAGTGGGGGCCTTGCAATATCTAACCATTACTAGGCCAGATATCACCTTTGCAGTCAAAAAGCTGTGTCAATTTCACTCTCCAACCACAGCTCATTGGGAAGCCTGCAAAAGACTTCTGAGATATTTGAAAGGTACAATTGAGTATGGAGTCCTGGTTAAGAAGTTTGAACCTCAAAGATTTATGTTTCATGGCTTTGCAGACAGTGATTGGGCTTGCAATCCTGATGACATGAAACATAAATCTGATCTCTTAGAGTAGTAAAAAATAGTTAGTGGTGGCTCGGAGCAGCACAAAGGCTGAGTATCAAGTTCTAGCCAACATTACTATAGAAATGAGCTGGCTGTTGCAATTGACAATTAAGTTGGGTTTCAAATTACCTTCTCCAATCATTTGGTCAGATAACTTGGGGGCAGTGGCTTTGGCTTACAATCCAATGCTTCATTCACGAACCAAGCATGTGGAAATTGATATACATTATGTTAGAGACAAAGTCATTGCAAAAGTGATGGAAATTAGGTATGTGCCCACTGAGGAACAAATTACTGATATGTTTACAAAAGCTTTGGGAACTACTAGGTTCAATTATCTCAAGTCAAAACTTGGTGTTAGTTTAACAAGGTGACTTAGTTCTTACACTTAGCAGGAGCTTAATTTGAGGGAGGATGTGAGAGTTGTTATTGTAAAACAAGTTTCACTTTACTTCATTAAGCTTGCCACGTTAGGAAAGACTAGCTTTCTGTTAGCAACGTGGTTTGTGAGCTGTTTTGTTAACAACTCACATGCATGATTGGCTGTAATGGTTTGTTCAGATTTGTGTACTATATAAACATAATCTGAAGCTTACAATGTACAATTAACACACAATTACATCACTATACAAAGATCCAGTTCTCTTTCTCTTTCTCTTTCTCTCTCTTTCTTCTTCCTTTCCTATGTTCTTAGTTCTTTGTTCTTTATTCAGCAAGTTACAATTCTCTCAGCCCGCAATCAAGCTTTCCATTTTGATACTTTGCTGCCTTTTACGAAGGCTATGGTTTTTTTGGTGTGGCGATTAAGGAGGAAAATATGGATGAAAAAGGTGTTATGGCCAATTTTGTTTTGGATTTAGTTTTGTTTTCTAAGCTTGGAGTTTTGGGTTTAAATAGGCCCACTCCTAAGATTATTCGAGTGTCTTGGATTTGGCCAGTTGGTAGGTAGATTAAGTGTAAAACAGATGGTGTTGCTAATAGTGCTCCTGATCTAGCGGGGGAGGTGGTGTTTTTTAGGATAGACAAGATTGGGTTCTTGGATGTTTCTTGTGCCCTCTTGATAATAAATTGGCATACATGGTTGAACTGGAAACAATAATTTGTGCTTTGGATTTTGTTAGGGAAAAGGGTTGGTCCCATATTTTCTTTGGAATGTGACTCTATGTATGTTGTGAATTTGATTTCCTTAGGTTCTGAATAGGTTCCTTGATTTTTTAGTGAGAGATGGTTTGCTTGTTTGCAATTTATCTCTTCAATTAATTTTCAGGTGACTCATATTTTTTGGAAAGGGAATCAGGTGGCAGATAGTCTGCCTAAGGTTGCTGTGGAGGTTCCAGAGTTGATTTAGTTAAATATCCTTCTGGATTATTGTTTATCAACTCATTATGGAGATTCGGAAGGTCATTGTAACTTTAGATTTGTATCTTAGGTGCTGTGTTCTTTTTCTGTGTTTTGGGGTGGTTTCTCCTTTATCGAGTTTGTTTACTTTTTCCTGGTACACTATTTCCCTTTGGATGTTTTCCTTTATTAGGGTTATTTCTCAAAGGGGTTTTAATAAGGCTGGCGGGTTTGTTTTTTACTTGTAACTTTTTGTATTTTTTTTTTCTTTTTTAATATAATTATATGTTGGGTCACTTGAATTTAAGAGTGCCAACCTAGTTGAGATTTTTCTCTTTCCTTTATGCCTTTCTGGTAGCTCTTTCAGTGAAAAAGTTAAAAAATATATATTTTTTGATAAATATTATTAAAGTAAAAAAATTTTAATTAGTGAGCACTATGTCACTAAAAATCTAATATAATTTTTAAATACTTATTAATTTAATTTAAATTATAAATATCAATAGATAGAGAACTGTATGTGCGAATTGATTTTTAGTATGTGTGAATTAATAGTAAGTGATTTTGATGCCCATGAATTTTACAAAAATATTGACAATATTAGGCAGATAAAAATTTAAAACACGTCATTAATCCGTCTCGATTTTCCGACACAAATTTTAGGAAAGTGTTTCCAATTCTTATCAAACGGCAACACATTATAGTATTGTTTCGCTACTTACTGCACAATTACTGACATTATATGTTTGTGTCGCTATATGTCTCCCAATTAGCAACATCTGATCCACATGTGTCGTTATGTTTCTCCAAATTAGCAAAATTTGACCCGCATGCATCGCTATATGTCTCCAAATTAGTGACAGTTGACCCACATGCATTGCTAATTTGTCACAGATTGTGTTTGGCGCACATATGTTTGGCAACAATTCGAGAACATGTGCTGCTAAATGTATTTTTGGTACCAATGATAAAACAATTTAGCGACAAAGTAGTGTCGTCTAATCATTACAATAAAGTCAATACAATAATTTTACGTCGGGTATTGTTTTTTTGGTTATGCAATTTTCTTTTATGTCGCAAGTGTCATGGATTCACATTTTGGCATAGTATATATTTATATTTATTAAATTTCAACAATTATGTGTACACTCATCAACTGATACACGATGTGTATTGAATAGTTATATTTTATTATTTTATTTCTAATTATAAAACATAAAAGGAAATTAACATTAATTTATGATTAATAGAATTGCTTCCTATTTAAAAATGATGACATAGCAAAAAGCCAGCCATTATATCAAGATGGTTTGTTGACATGTCATAACTTGGTTAGCCAAATTATGATCCAATATTTCTAAAGAAACAGAGAGGATGCTTGTCCAAAAATTCAGAAGTTATTACATTGGGCTTTTAGATTTTAGGCTCAAACTAACTCTTGACAAGCTATACCAACTAAAAAAAATGCCATACAATGCATACACAAAATGCCGTTTAAGGCTATAATGCGACGATTTGAAATCATTGTAGTATTCATTGTTTTATAAAGTTGAGTTCTAATGCGATATACTAAAGTTATCACAAAAAATATTATTTACGATGCACATTGTCTTCGTGTTAAACATAGGCATGAAAAGGATTCCACGTGGCAATAGAACTAAATAGAATGCGCAGAAAACGTCGTATATAATTGGTAACATGACAAACCATGTGGCACTTGGATTAAGTAAGACACGCATAAAACGTTATAATTACTCAAATATAACATACTCTAAGTGCCGTATATGTATAATATGCAATTATTATTTAATATTTAATTTTTACCCAGCTGTGCTTAATTTTAATTTATTTAATAAATTTATTTTTAACCCAAATTTAATTATTTTTGAAAATTATTAATAAATGGATTTATAATATGCAATTAAAATTCTCAAAAAAGTAATTATAAAAAAATATTAGATAAATATATATAATACAACACTAATAATTATTATCCGACTAAAAGATTATGCTCAGACAATAATTTTGAAGGATGATAAATTCTTTCAATTAGATTCGAAGTCAAGTCTTCTCTAAATTTATCCATGTAGTCTTGCACCTAAATGGCACTAGCAAACTATGTAGGTAATTAAAATATAATGCATTATATATATTTGTAAAAGAGAATATAATTATAAATAAAAATAATAAGAAAATTAACTTACGAAGTAATGGAAGAGTTTTGGTGTTACTTGTCCTTCAAAGTTTAATATTTTCCACATCATATATATATAGTATGCACGCTCATTAGATTCCCGTTGAAAATGAGCCTAAAATTATATACCAACAAAATATTAATATATATGAAAATAACATTGATGATAATATGTAAATATTGAAGTGTAGTATACAACGAATAACAATATTTGAAGGGTATCAACAATAATAATATCAACAATATTACTAATGAATCAGGAAAAAGAAATAATAATAACGAATCAAACAAATACGTACTTACCTAACTGCTGAATTGCAAAAAAACAATTTGGTTAGGCATTTCTACAGTTCTGATACAGCTCAGGTATGCTCGAGACACACAAAGCCACTCTCCTGCGCATACAACAGTCTCATGCCTTTTAGAGCAATATCAAAACAGAGAAAAACCTGAACTACTGCAAGATCAAAAGACTAATGCATTTTCTGGTGCACCAGATCCCTTTCGTAGGGCAAGTGCAGAGCATACTCATAGCATCTCTGTTGATGATGAATAAGACATAGTAATGAAACTTTGAGAAAGAAAGAAGAGAAATTAGCCGGACATTTTTGTAGATAGCAAACCACACAATTTTTATTGAATTTTTCCCTCTGCTTACAAATGGAAACAATAACTCCTTATATAGGAGAAAGAAAGCAAACGATCATCATTATAGAATACTTTTACCTAGGGTAAAAGCAAAAGGGAAAAGCAAAAGCAAAACATAATTATTACACTCTGAAGAGCAAAAGCAACCGAAAGCAGAGACATAATTATTTTGGGCAGGAAAGCAAAAGGCACCGAAAGATAGGAATCTTGAACAAGAGAGTCACATGCTATTCTAGCTATGAGAGATGTTGAAATTTCTGTAATCTGAATCGTCAGAATCGATGGACCCCATTCCCATATTTATCTTCCAATCTCTGTACAAGCTAGACTGTGGGCTAGATGGGCCGACATCCATGTCAATATCTTCATTTGGGTCTTGAGAGTCCTGGAAGTATTTTGGAGGAACTTGAGAGAGATCTTTGGGCCTATCCAAAGGAATACTGTCTGCAGGATTTTGATCTATGGATACAGATGGGCCTGGAACAGATGAGCCTGGATCATCAGGGCTTTTGTTAGGAACAATGAATACGTCATCTGGACCTAGTCCAATATTATTTATTTCCATAAGCATGGTTTCAAGTTCAAGCCTTGGAATGGTAGACATTCTTCTGCTAGGAATAGTGGTCCATTTGTAAGCCATTCCCTGAGCCCAGCAATTGCTGGTGGTCTTGTTGAAATAGTAGGGCCTGTGGAGGATGAAGACATAAGACATCTCCTTTTGCTTATCTGGAGGTTGAATCCAAATGTGTTTATGCTGAAGAATTTTGTAGAGTTATTCCCTCCACCAGATAAGACCATGAAACCATTCCAAAAATGTCCACAAGAGGGAGTTATGATTAGTTGGGTCAATCAGTTGATCCAGAAGAGGAACGGTGGGGAAGACTAAGGCAATGGAATGCTCTGTGACACAGTACCATAAATACCAGAATAATTCATCAGTGAAAGTCTGTTCTGGATTAACATAAAATGGAACCTCACAATAAAGTGTCTTGTCTTCAAGATAGTCTTTGAAAGGTTGATTCATGGAGTGTAGAACATGATGGAGATAAAGGCTCCTATGGTTCTGAGCATAGCTAAGAATCATCTGAAGGGGGAACTGAGGACTGAGGGTAGAAGGAAGGTTCCTCTGGATGGTAGCTCTGTCAGGGAGATGAGGTGGATTGGCAATCAAGATTAAAGGAAAGGATGAAATGTGAAAGATAAGCTTCATTGGATGTGGCCTTGACAAGAGATCAACAATGATATTGTCTTTCCCTTTAAGATGTTTGACAGAAAAATCATATTTAGCGAACCAGTCCTTGAACCTCAAAATTTGCCTATCAGGAAGGGCCTTGTTTTTAAAATCAACAACTTTTGGGAAGGACGAGTTGTCCATATGGATTAAGAAATGGTATCCGAGTAAATGAAACTCAAATTTTTTGATACCATACTTAATCGCCAAGATTTCTTTGTAAATAGTGCGGTAGTGCTTTTCTGCCTGACTGAACTGTCCGCTGGCATGACCACAATAATGGCGTTTTCCATATTCATCTTCTTCGAGGAGAATAGCACCCCAATATTCATCATTGGCATCTGTCTGTAAGATCCTTTGTCCCGTACCAGGAATCTTTAAAGGAGGGAGATGAGCAGCTATTTCTTTGAGAGCTTTAACCGCCTGAGTCTGAGTGAGACCCCAGGGAGAGGGATCCTTTTTAAGCAAGTTAGAGAGCTTACTCGTATGGTGAGCAATTCGAGGGATGAAGTCTCTAACATAATTAACAATTCCTAGGAATTGTTGAATTTGCTTCTGACTAAGATTTTCATTTGGGAATTTTGTCAGCTCCTGTGTCAGGTGTTCTCGTGGTTGGTAGACTCCATCATGGATTCGAAGGCCAAGAAAGTCTATAGAAGACTTGGCCAGGAGGCTTTTCTGTTCAGAGAGCATGATGCCATGCTGTTGGGCTATAGATAAGAACTGAGCTAGGAGGGCCTGATGAGCTTCATGAGTATCAGAAAAGAGAAGGATATCATCTATGTAGACGAGGGTGTGATTCAGGATGGGCTCAAATATTTTTCACATTGGTTTTTGGAACAGTGAAGGAGCCACTTTGAGTCCAAAAGGAAGGACAGTCCATTGATATTGGGCATTGGGTAGACAGAAGACTGTTTTGGGACTATCAACGGGATCAATACCAACCTGCCAAAATCCAGCTTTAAGATCAAATTTAGAAAAGATTCTCACCTTGTGAAGCTGGGCAAACAGGGGTTGGATTTTAGGAAGAGGCAACTTGTCATCTTTGAGAAAAAGATTTAATGGTTTGTAATCTATGACAAGTCTTTTCTTTTTTCGGATAACCTCGGATCTCTTTTCAACATAGAAGGCATGGCAAGCCCAATCAGATGTTGTGGGCTCGATAAGACCTTGGGCCAAGAGCTGGGCACATTCTTCTCGGGCCAGCTTTAGATCAAAGGGGGTCATCCCGGGATGAGAGGCCTTGGTCTGATTTATATCTTCATTTTTCTTAAAAGGTAATCAGATGAAGAAGGCCTGATTTTTCCAAAGAGGAGAGGGATGCTGTTTTTCAAATTTTTCATGAGAACTAGCACAAAGCCGCAGAAGGCTTTCCCGAATCTGAGAGTATTGAGGAGAGACCTGCTGCAGGGAAAACAGTTTAGGAACATTGGTATATGGTTTAAACTGATTTTTATACATGATTCCAAGAGGAAGGATGCGAAGGTGCTGAGCCTGGAAATAGGTATCCATACCAATGAGAAGATCTTTGTCAGGAAGCTTACTTCCTAACACATGAGTCTAAATGATACAATTGGGAAAGATCTTATCTTTTTCTTTGAGATCAGTTTCTAAAAGAAAAAACTTTGTCATCCGCATCTTTGAAATACTCTCGATGGGGAACCCACTGATCCTCTGGTAAGACAGAGGGATTCATCATAGTTTTGTGGGCGCCTGTGTCCATGAAGGCAATGAGCTTGATAGGCTGATCATATTTTGAAAGGAGTAGGTCAACCTCGACATTGGGAATTGGAGGTGAAACCTGTTGGACTTGAGAAATTTGCTCTAATTGATAGAGATGTTCAAGACTATCATCAGAGTCTTCTGATGAGGATTCATGGAGGGCAAAGATAGTATCCTCATCGTCTTGGGACTATTCTTCAAAGAGAGACTCCAAATCAGCATCTTTAACATTATGGGATGAAAGCTCTGCCTGGAGAGTTTGAAGAAGCTTGGGCGATTTCTGGGGCTTGTTTGGACATTGCTTAGCAAAGTGCCCATTCTTTCCGCAAATGAAACAACGATCAGATCTGCTGTTAAAACTCTGATGAGGCTTTCTTCTGAAGAAACGCACCTTCCTCTTAAAGGGAGGTCTGAACTTCCTTTTCTGAGGGAAGGAAGAGTATTTCTGAGAGTGATGCTTCTTCTTTGTGGGACATGAGCAATTCTTTTATTTGCATTTAATTTGGAGATAAGGTTTTCTGCAAAGATTCTCAAATGTAGAACCTCGGCTCATGAATTTGGTCCAATAAGAGTGCTGCTCGCATATCTTATTTAGAGCAATAAGAGCCTTCTGATGGATTTCACCAAGAGTAGGGTGAACAAGACTTTTCTGATCAGATGCGACTTCTCTCTCCAATTCTGGTTGGATTTCATCAGGAAGAGAAGTTATGTAGACCTGCTTAAGCTCTATGCTATCAAAGCCATTAAGAGCATAAAAGAGTTTGGACATCCTCTAATAATGAGTATCTAAATCTTTCTTTTTCAGCGAACAACACTTCATGGCAAAGTAATCTTTTCGGTTTTGCTGCTCTTGAGGCAGAGATTTTCCAAGAAATTGAAGTCGGAGCTCAGCAAGAGCTTGGTTGAAGGGAAAGTTTAGGAATTGAAGCTGTCTGTATTCCCCTAAGGATTGCCACCAGTATCTAAGGAACCCTGTGGTTCTGGACAAGAAATCGACAAGGATGATTCTGGGATTAGCCTCGGGACGAACAACTTGATTATCTAACCATGCAGCAAATTCTTTGAATTTGTTCTCCCATTGATGGGGAGGAGTTTCATCAAGGCTAAACCAAGGGCCAGTATTTGGTTTTGGAAATTCATCAGCCGGAGGAGGAGGACCAGTAGGGGTGTTGGTTTCACCAACATCTTCATCCAAAGGAATCTCAACCGTAGGATCAGGTCGGGATTCGTGCCTGGTGGTGCCAGAGGTAGGCTCTGGATCTGCTATTAAAAGATTAGTGATGTCTGCAAAGCTATTTTCATCACTGCTTTCGCTATAATCTATGGAGGCAGAGGATTGAGAAGAATATTCAGAAGGAAGATCTTGCTGGTTAATAGCCATCTCCTGAGGCGGATGCTGGCTAAATGGGCCAGGAGCAGGATATGAAGAAAGGGGAGATTGCAGTCTTGGACCAGGTGCAGGCTGCATCCTAGGTCTTGAAGTAAGCCTTCGTGGAGGAGGAGAAGGAGAACGATCCTGGGGAAATCTTCTCAAGAGCTCACACGTCATTGTGGGAGCAGAAGGAGTTGCTAAAGTTGCAAAGCTGGACTGTTGAGTACTGGAGGAAGATCCTCGGGGATCCCTATGTTTAACATCCTCAGTAATCTGTTGACACTACTTTTGCATTTGTCTTAGCTTAGCTTCCTTCTCTAGATACTCTTGGCCAAAAGAACCTTGTCGAATAAAGCGTTGCAGATTAGAATGGAGGAGATCAATTTTATCAACGAGCTTTAGATAAAAGGCTTGAAGCATCATGCAAGGAACATGTTGCCTAGGCATAGAGAGAGGAACCGGCTTAGCTTTACAGCTTTGTCTGATAAGTTCATGAATGGCAGTTCTCGAAGGAGGCGGAGATTTCATCTCTGGAGTGATCCAAGGAGAATCTGTATCATCGGGGTGATATCGCCTGAGATGAGTGACCGGCTTACATTGAGTTACCGGCTTTCTTTTTTCTGGGATATGAAAATCCCTTGGAAGACAGACATCATTGTCATCGTCTGTATCATTATGGCAATCACAGTCTGGATCACATCTCTCCTAAGCAGTGTCCCAAATGAAATGGCCGTTGATTTTGTCAGTATAAATTTTCTTGCCATTGTGGTAGAATTGTGACACCGGGATTTTCTTTTCAGAGGCAACAGGGAGAATGGCCATTGACTGAGCAAAGGGAAGACCATCAGAAGAAGAAGCTTCTGACTCTGTAACTTCTTCGGGGACCTTGTAGGTCGTCTGAATGGTTTCATCAGGAAGCCGCTGGTAAAAGGAGGTAGGAGCCTGTAAGGTAAAGAGGGCTTCATGGGCTTTCTTCTGCAATTTTTCATAATTTGTCAGCCAAGTGGAAGGCATCCTATCCATTAATTCCTTTCTGCAAAGAGAGGGAGGAAACTGGACAATGGATGGGATATGAGGCTGTTCAGCCGAGACAGAAATAAAGGCAGGGGCTTTCTCCCGAACAGGCAAGCAAAGGTTAATAGCATGATCTTGAAGCCTGTAGACTAGCTGGTGATGGACTGTTCCAGCATATGCAGATCCAATTTGAGGAGCACCTTGGATTTGGATCTGAATCTGAAGAGCCGAAGTCAGATTAGGGTCCCTCAATGGCATATTGAAGTTTGGATAGAAAGTGAGCATGACACTACCACTGTTGAGAATGGTAGTGATAGTTCCTATAAGAGCATGTTCATATAACATGAATGTTCGGTTGAGGAGGGACATCCTAGCAACTGCCAGGATATTTGGTTGGCCATGAAAATTGAGGATAATACGAATGGCTCCAAAGTGAAGATGAGAATATCCCTGTTCTCGCCATTGGTCAATGAAATCCTGAGCGATTTCAAGAGTAATGTATTGTTCTTCCGAAGTAGCAGGAATAAGGCAGTGGTCCAGACTAATGGTCTGGATAAGCTCTTTTGTGTAGACACATCGGGGGGATATGAGCTGAAAGATAGACCTTTTATGCCGTTTGAAGATGGCATAAGGACTAATGACAGGTTGAATAGTAGGGTCAATCGAAGATCCTTCTGGAACATAAGTATATTCCATAAGATTTGTGATAGAACGCGAATGAGGTGTGAGGTTCCGTGTAACATCCCGTTTTGAGAAAAATAATAAAATTTTCAAGTTTGACCAATTTGACTTTGAGTGGGCTCGGAGTTGACTTTTTGTACAGTTATGTTTTAGCTTTGAATTTGGTACCGTTGCGTAGAGCTAGTCGATACAAGTTCGTAGACTAGCAGCATGCTCGATTCGGAGTTAAGACCAGGAAGTTATGGTCATTTTAGTTTGAAGGGCAATTTGGTCATTTGGCAAGGACTGATATTTTTGGATGGGAAATGACCTTTTTGCCCCTGCCTTCATCATTTTAAATTTCCAGAAGGGTCTGGATTTTTGGAGAAATTTTCCCCCCCAGCCGCGTCACTTCGCCGCCACTTTTCCCACGCCGGTAGCCGCCACACCTTGGCCGGACTTGGCCGACCACCACCCGGAAATCGAAGCCAGCAACCTCCTCTTGCTTTCTCCACCTGTGGTTCGCCATGAAACCACCTGGATCGCCGGAAATCGCAACAAAACCGAGAGCTCGTGAACAGTTTGAACAGTCACGACACCACCTTTGGCCGGCCATATCTCATTGTTCCGGTGGAGTTAAGGAGAGTTCTTGGTACCGTTGGAAGGCTGGTGCGACGATCTACTTTTTGGTACCGAGTTTGACGCCGGAAACCGCTGGAGCACTCCGGAAAACCACCGCAAAGTCTAAGAAAAACCACCCCGAGGCAGTCACCTTTCCGGCTAGATCTGCTCCTATAGCCGGCGAGTGGCACAACACAGCCACCACCATCGAACTCAGAACACGCCGGCGACCAGATCTGCACTTTCCCGAGCTCCGACGACCACCACACGCGCCCCACGCGCCGCCCACGCGCCGCCGTGACCGAGCCTCACGCGCCGCCGCCGTTTTGCTCCACCGCCGGCGAGTGGTTGCTCACCTCCCATCCCACCACGTTCCTAGGGTCGTGGGCAAGCTTGCCGTACCTTCGATTTGATCTAATTTTGGTCGGATTCGAAAACGCCCAATCTCGGCCGAGGTCAGATCTTCCGGGATCGATTCCGATCAATTGCTACAACGAATCTTGAAATTGAAGGTAGTTTCTCGTTCCTTGCATCTTCAATTTCATTTCGGTATAAAGTTTATTGAAATCGGACTTGAAACGGAAAAATCCATTGAATTTAGGGATTTTTGCCGATTAAGAGCATTTTTGTAATTTTCGAAAATATTGGGACATTTTCGTAATTACTGAAAATGTTGGGCAATCTTAGTATTTGGTGTTTTAATCTTGTATTTGGAGGCTTAGAGGATTCTACGAGCCTTTGGTTAATTTTTCGGTTTTTTTTTAAAAAGTTATTTTCGGTAAATTCTTTTTAGGTGCTCGTACGCGATCGAGGGCTGGACCGGAGATCCAGCAAGAGCACGCTTCAGACCTGTGAGTGCATTTATTTTCTAAACATTTTGGGTTATATATTATGATGATTTAATCGTATACAACTTGTTTGATTGGAATTTCTTATGCATTTAAATATATATTTATGCTGATTTATATGCTTTGTGATTTTAATGGGATTTATGAGATTGATGTTTTTAAATGGTTTTGGTGATTTATGGATTTTTGAATATTTTAGCAAGTTTGTAGAAATGGTGATTTTAAAGAAAAATCATGGCTTTGTGAAATTTAGGAAAATTTTGGGGCAAATTTTTAATATTCGATATAATTGTTACTTTTCATAAATTCTGTTAAATAGAAGATTTTGGAAAATTGTTTAGAATTAAAAGGATTTGCAAAATGGTTTTAAAAATAAAGGATTTGAAAAATTGATGATATCATGGATGATTTTATAAATGATTTTGAGGAGTACTGTATCGAGATGTACCGAGTTATATGAGTTCTATGCGCGCTATTATTATTATTATTATAATTATATATGTCATCCTCTGCTGCAGACACGTGTCGAGAGAGAGATGATGAGGATCCTGCCATGACGGATTTGGGACGCCGATTCGTTGTGATGACTGAGCCCCCCTCCCCCGCCTGTGACGCCGTCAGGACGCTGAGGGTCACACGGCACGATATATGCTGTGGTACCGGTTGGTTTTATGATGGTTCTGATTCATTGCGGATTTTATACCGGATTTGGTTTTATATTGATTGCTGATTTATACTGGTTAGGTTTTACAATTGTTGTTTGCTGAGTTTATACCGATTTGGTTTTATATTGGTTGGTTTCTGATTTTAAATTGATGGTTTGATTTTATGGATTGTGGCCTATGGCCTTTGGTTTCAGATTTTGACCCATTTGCTTGATCGTTTATGAAATTGTGTTTGACCATCAATTAATTATTATGGATTTCATCTACGTTTTTAGTGTTTGCTACGTGATTTCGATAATTGTTTTAAATTACGTTTTCGCCCCTAAACCGTTTTTATTGATTTAATGATTTGGGGTAAACCGAGGGTTTTGCGAAATGATTTTCAAAACGGGGAACCTTTCAACTGAGTGACGTGAGGTTTGAGTGTAAAGGTTTTAACGGCTGAAATTGTATTTTGTAGTTATCTAGGAGCACTCACGGAGATATTTATATCTCACGTTTTGTTATTTTACTTCGTTCCCTAGGTCCTAGTTGCAGGTTCCCGTGGACTACCATCGGCATTTCGCATCGACATCGCATCCGCTTATCGCATCTGTTTAATTACTTCTTCTTATGTATTAGACTCTGATCTTATTCTGTTCATGTTGGATTTGTATCATTTATATTTTTGTCTATCACTCTTAGTGGCTCTGTCATTCCCACCTACTTCATACATTGTTTCTTGTTTATTCATTATGACTCGTTGATTTATTGTGGTGCTTATTTTATCTACTTTTCGTTCATATCTTATTTACTATTCGTCCCATTATTGTTTATTTGTTTATTTGATTATTATCCCCTTTCGGAGGAGGATTCTGTCGGTTGCCCCGAGGGGTTCTGGTGGAATCTTCCTCAGGCAGGGCCTCTCCGGTTATTCTGGAGGAATTTCCGGGGCGGGTCCTGTCATTCCGAGATGGGATGGAAAAGGAACAGGATCATGTTTGAAGAGAATCATCAGAAGAGGTAGAAGGAGATCTGTTCATAGCTATAGGAAAAGGATTAAAACTGTCGGTAGATCTACGAGAAGGTTGCATGGATAAAAGGTTTCTTTCTCTCCGTTACCCTTACTAAGAAATGTTCATCATACTAGGATAGAAATGGATCCGTGGCATTGTAGCAATTGGTTGAGAGAACCAATGCATAACGCTGGTTAGCCCCTCGGTTAAGGTTTCCAGCCAATATACCCATTTTGACCACAAGAATGGCTCTGATACCAATTTGGTTAGGCGTTTCTACAATTCTGATACAGCTCAGGTATGCTCGAGACACACAAAGCCACTCTCCTAGGCATACAACAATCTCATGCCTCTTAGAGCAATATCAGAACAGAGAAAAACCTAAACTACTGCAAGATCAAAAGACTAATGCATTTTCTGGTGCACCAAATCCCTTTCCAGCAAAACCACCACCGTTTTCACCGTATTTCGGTCACAACTGCCATGAATCATACATGTCTAATCACCCAACCCAACACCAATCACTCCTAAACATCAAATATTTCACAACTAAATAAATCACAATTAATATACTTTACAACTCAAAAAAA
The DNA here is from genome assembly GCA_003254975.1 of Ochetophila trinervis. Taxonomy (NCBI): domain Eukaryota; kingdom Viridiplantae; phylum Streptophyta; class Magnoliopsida; order Rosales; family Rhamnaceae; genus Ochetophila; species Ochetophila trinervis. The sequence goes on from QANX01004128.1 coordinate 83,827, forward strand.
TTAAAAATCCGGTCAAAAACAAACCAAAACATATAAACTTATAAAAACTGAGTTTTTAAACAAAAAAATATACAAATAAACTAAATAACTCTGAAATACTTACAATGTATAAATTAACCAGACTTTTGGAATGACTGTCAACCCAAAAATTGAATGAAATGACTGAGATTCCATCAAACTCACTCAAACGGCGCCGAAACCGGTTCAAGTTTCGACTATACGCAGTTTTGGAAATGAGGGAGAAGGAAGCTAGGTTAAAATGCTAAGACAGAGGACAAATGGGGCCGTTTCAACAAATATATTGGACGTATAGATGAACGTTTATAAGGCATCACTAAATGCTACACATCCATGAACGTCCTATTAAATGATTTATAAGACGTTTTATGAGTGCCGTATATAATATTATATATGACGTGTATTGCTTGCCGTATCAATTGTCATGCATGCATATGGTCTAATATGTTGGCACCACGTGTCATTCTTGTGTACTTAGTACGGCAATTTTTACAAAACAACGTATTTTATCAAAATTGAGAACGGCGTAAAACTTTTATACATGGCATGTATTTAAATGTTCATCGTATTAGCTTTTTTGTAATTTAATAACGTCGTATTTAATATTTTTTACGACGATACATCCAAATTGCATTGTATTAACATTTTTAGCGGTCATCGTATAAGGCTTTTTTTGTTGTAGTGACTTATTAAGCGGGTAAAGACAAAATCAATTTCTATTTTCAAATGATGTTGCTTATTATGGAAAAAGAAAGAACATGGAAATTATACTTATCAATCCAAAACTTACCAGCAATTTTATCAATAATCTTACTATCTTCACGAAGATAACCGCAAAGGCAATTTATCCAAGGGGGAAGTTTTGCTAACTAGCTAGGTTGCTTAGACTGTTAAAAGTCATAAAATTCACTTTTTAAACACTATAAAAATAAAAAAACTCTTCCACAAACTCAAACCTAATCAGCCTTTCTCACTTCCATAACTCAATCCCAACAAAACCAAAAATGCATCTTCCTTTCTCCAAATGTGGTTGTTCACCATGCTCCCTTGTCTTCTATCTTTAACTCATGCCCAGAACTCGCCGCAGGACTTCCTCAACGCCCACAACGCGGCTCGTATGCGAGCTGGTGTTCCTGACATGACATGGGACGCTACCGTTGCAACCTACGCCTTCAACTATGTGAATTCGAGGATTGGCGACTGCAACATGGTGCATTTGGACGGGTCTTCTGGGGAGAACTTAGCCGAGGGAAGCTCACCGTCATTCACGGGAACGGCCGCTGTGAACCTGTGGGTGCATGGCAGAGAAGCCTAACTACGACTACGACTACAACTCCAATTCGTGTGTGGGTGGAGAACATTGCTTGCATTATACTCAGGTGGTTTGGGGGAGCTCAGTCCGTCTTGGATATGCGAGGCTCCAATTCAATAATGGGTGGTGTTTTGTTTCTTGCAACTATGACCCACCGGGCAACTACGCCAGCCAGCGTCCTTACTGATTCATCATTCATCTCTCTAAGCCCCATGCATGACCATATAATATATATATATAGTGATCATAATAGCATATCATGACTTATGAAGTCATATGATGAAGTGAAAATTAATCACAATAGATTGGTTTGAATTGTATTCTTACTCATTTGTATAGCATCCTAACTTGATAAAATCAAGGAATCTAATAAGTTCAGGATTATATTTATAAAACAGTGGCTAATAAACTATATTGATATATAATACGAGATGGTCCTCTTTGCCTGTGGTGTGTGAGAGATTTACATTGGCGCCTAATTATTTAACTGCCAGTTAATTAATTACCTTCTTGTTAATTACTGGGCGCTTCAAAAGAAATTTAATTTCATTTTTCAATCTGAAATATTATTAATGGATCTGCACGAACATTTTGTTATTACATGCAAAGTATCATCATCTTTCTCTTATCTAATCTTCATATCTATTATATATATATATATATATAGCATTGTTATGGGAAACAATGGATTTATCCCCCTATCCAATCTCCATACATTAATATCAATCTCTATACTCTGCAATGGCTGAAATTGCCCACTATTTGGTAGGCGACAGTCTACTGGTTTGTCAAATCAAGGCCAGCTCAACTTTTTTATAGGCCTTGGGCAAAGATAATTGATAATGATCATTAATTATATATATATATATTTCTATTTTAAAAGTAAAAATTTATCAAGTGCTCTTTTTTTTATTTTAGATTGAATTAACTCTTCAATATTTCTCTTCTTTTAAAAAAAAAAAAAGTTTTTATAGCTAGATTGATATTTTGTAGTGGACTTTATAATAATTAAAACAAAAACCAATAAACAAATACTAAGAATAAATAAGTAAATATAAAACATATGTAAATAAAATATAAAAGCTATACCAAATCACTACAAGAAAAGTGAACAACTACTACAAGCCATTATTGTAACAAATTAACGGTTTTTGTAGCTATTTCTTGTTTACAACTAAAAAATTTCGTGGATAGATCGTAGCAATTGGTGCGTGACTAATTCTCTATAGCTACAAAATTAATCTCAGTCGTAGCTAATTACCATTCAATAATTAACCATAATTAACCATAGTTAAGCCTATTTTAGTAACTAATACGATAATTATTCAGCTACAAAATTTATGTTTTTGTAACTGTTTACATATAGCTACAAAAACATTTTATAACTGCATTGCATTAGCTACATGCAAAATTTGTCATTGTTAATCAATATCTACAAAATTTAATTTGTAATAAATCTTTATTTTGTACTTTAGCTACAAAATGTTTGTAGATAAATATTTACATAAAACTTTATTTTATGTATATATATATTCTTTATAATACTAAATATAAATTTAAATATCCATTTGTAAATCATTTACATATATATTAAAGTAACATTGTAAGATGTAAAAACAAATTACTTCTTATATTATTGCATTAATAGCTAAAATCAAATGTTTTACAACAATAACATTGAAATTAGATATAAAAAGTTCTATACAAATCTCAAATACGTATCTTAAAATAATCTAAAACCTATAAATCAAACTAAAATCTAATGCCTCAATTTTGCATGCATCTTCAATCATGGTGACACCTTCTGTAGATAGCTTCAACTTTATTCAGTATTCTTCTGATGGTGTGCTACATAGCTTAAAAAACAAGATAGCTTATCATATGCTTTCAGATTGACAAATACCAAAAATTTGTTCAAGAACCAAGCTTGGCTATTGCTTGCAAAATTAAGAGGAGAGAACACCGAACCTTGGGATCAGACACAAGATATTCACCCAAAAAAAAAAGAATAGTTAAACATGATAAATTTTCCAAAGATAGAATGAATGAGCAGAGACAAGGTTCAAAAGAAATCCTTGCAAGCATCCATATGTTACATCATCCATGTCAACCACAAGTTTCTTATCATGTATCCTCCAGCAAAGTGAATATCTAAGGCTCAATGGTAAGAGTTTGTTGTATTAAAATGATAAATATAATTTAAATGAGGGATATAATTAACATAAGATTAACCTCTTAAACAAGTGAAACCACAAAGTTTTATTTGATAACTATTGGCCTAACCTGACATTTGAACCAAATAATAGTAAATGAAAAACTTACCAAGGAATAAAAAAAAACGAGGTGAACAAGAAGTGCCAAGAATGTAGTCCAATTACCATATTCACCCCTGCAATAGTAACTAATGCAAGTCAACTGTTTAACAAATCCATAAATTCATTTAACAAATAAATCCACAAGATAAGTCTTCCACTGCTTCTAGGGTAATCGTGGAAAGAAGGCAAATAAACTCATGACATTTTTAGAGTAAATGCAAGAAAACAAAGTTTAAAATTAGAAACCTCCCTGAAGGGCTTACTTAATCCATGAGATGACGATAGCTAGTCCCACTACAAGAAATTTGGGCTACAGCAACAAAAATTGAAGCTACAAATTAATTTTCGTGACTTAAGTTTCGAAAAAAAAATTTCGTGATTGTTTTAAAAATTTCATATTTTCAGTTACAAAATCCAAAATCATAACATGTTTACGTAACTCATGGGTCAACTTTTCGGGGGGATGTGACGACCAGGATCTAAAAAGCTAGAGTGAGTGTGGGGGGGTGCAAAGGGCACTGGCAGGCTACCTTACTGGCATAGCTAGAGTAAGTGTGGGTGGGTGCGAGGCACTGGCAAGCTACCTTACTGGCAGAGATCGGTGTCCAATCCCACATCGCCCGGGTGTGGAAGGGGGTCATGTGGTAATGGTTCAAATGTAAAGTAAGCACTCTCTTAACAACCAAGGCCTTTTCAGAGCGTTTGGCTTCAGAGTTGGAAGAACTCTGGGATTAAGCGTGCTCCAGTGGGAGCATTCCTAGGATGGGTGACCCCCTGGGAAGTCTGACCAAAAACTCCATACCGTCTGAAGTGCGGTGGCTAAATTGGAGACAATATTGGTTGGAGAGAGAGTGTGGTGTTACAGGGAAAGTTTCAAACCTACTGTTACAAATTTTTCATCCTCGTGACTAAATACTCTAAGTTTGACTAGTCAACTAATGAAATACATATCGTCACCAAATTAATTTCGTGACAGAATAAATTTTTTTTCCATTAAAAAATTGACGAAAACGGCACCGTTTTGTTCAATTTTTGATCGTGCTCTTCATCTAAAACGGTCTGGTGTGGCCTTTGGTGTATCTTACGAATAGTGGCCTTTGGGTTTTTTATCAATTTGCTTTATTTGTAGATAAATTTGGGGCCGTTGGTGGAAAGAGTATAGGCTCTAGAACTATTATTGACAAAAATGGTACCATTTTGACATGTGCTCATGCTGTAGTTGATTTTCATGGATTACGGCCTTCGTCTAAAGGAAAGGTTAGTGTTATATGACTATGTTGACTTTTTTCATCATTAAAGAACACCAGTTTTGTTCTGCTGAAGCTCCATCTTTTTTTTCTGTTTTTTTTCTAACGATACAAGGATTATCAATATAAGTCCACTTCAATATGAATCAGTAGACTTTATTTTTGCTACTTTTTAAGTTTGGAAAAGATGTAGGAATGATAATAACTTATGAATGCTGTATGATATGATAAAATTGTTTTATGGAAGTATAATTTACTTTTCACATTATGAAAATTCCATACTTATGGTTATAATATATGTGTATGATTTTCAAGCATGAATATTGTTGAGGGTTGATATAACTTTGTAGGATGGTAGGACATTTGTCGGTTTAGTGATGAATGTTGATTTACATTCTGATATTATTATTGTTAAAATCAATTCCAAAACCCCACTTCCAACTGCCAAACTTGGCTTTTCAACAAAGCTTTAACCTGAGGATTGGGTGCTAGCAATGGGCTGTCTACTTTCACTTCAGAATACTGTCACTGCTGGTATAGTAAGGTAGCCAGTTAGACTCATAGTTCAAAATGTGTAGAAATGTGTATTGGAAGCATGAGTATACGTAAGGTAGCCATGGATATTTATTTGGCTTAGGGATGAATAAATTGTTTATTCCTTTTTACTTGTTTGTTCTCCCAATAGTTTAGAAAGAAAGCTGATCAATTCAAAGTGGTAAATTAATCAATAGTGAAGTTTGGTTTTTATATCTATTTGTTGAATTATATTCCACTTATTATGTAATTGATCATGATGCATGTTAAAAATGATTCATGATATTTTAGGTGAGCCCACATGGATCTGCGTATTTCATCAATTATTTTCATTAAAGATTTGACATGTCACTGTTGACTACTTGGTTGGTCCAATATGAAAATAAGTTTTGCCATCCTAGCATTAGATGTTGAGTGGTAAATACCTACTGTAGCACTTGCTAGGATAGCAAGTTTGAGGTACGACACATTTTTGGTAACGATTGAGTGTTCTTTCTCTTACTTTTATTTTGCCTCCTTTTTATGTAGTTGTGTTGACCATAAGAGTAGTGATTTGGGTCTTGGCGGAATGAGGAGAGAGTATTTACAGACAACTTGTGCAATTAATTCAGTAACTCTCTCTCTAACTCTCTCTCACAGTAGATAATAGTACTATTTGAACCATGTTCGGTGCTTAAGTAATCTCTTGGTTTTTCTTTATAATGTAGGGCAATTCCCGGAGCCCTCTTGTCAATATTGATGGAGAAGTCGTTGGTGTCAATATTATTTATATATTTATTTTTTGTGTGATGTCATTTCAATAAGTCGGCATTCATTTACCCAATTCATGTAATGGGGTATATGGTTTAAGGTGTTTGTTGGTTCAAGTCTATCAGTACATCAATTTCAGTAGAAGGTACCAAAAAAATAAAACATATATATGTATGCTGTTTTCATATGGTTGCAAAGATCTGGTTGTAACCATATATTTCTTGTGTTCATTATTTGCAAGGGTGTCCGGTTATCAAACACAAGAGCCCATTTTTGGCTTGCTCTCTTTCTATTTTACAAGTTTGTAGATATGCTATTAATTTTACATTCTCCAGTAACATGCAAGTGCAGTTTTTATCATCTGCCACTAATGACAAGACAAGCCACAACTCTTTTGTTTCAAGATGTCTCTTTGAGAGAAACTCTTTGTTAACCTCCTCATTGTATGGTTGGAGAAAATTCTCTCTCTCTAATAAATCAACCCGTTTGGCAAGCTCAAAGATACATGCTACACTTGATGTTACACCTGCTGTTGAAGTCATCAATGATCTAGGACTAGATACTTTGACATTATTAGGTGTGGTTGTTTAGGTTGTTCCTGCATTCAAGAACATTAAAGCTAGCCCTGTAAGAAAAATATCACTTGTTTTTTGGATTGTTTTATCTTTTATCTTCTATGTTCTAATATCTTTTATTTTTATTTTTGTTTTGTGTTCACATTTAATACTCTGTCAAATAACATTGGAAGTATGATATTGTTGTCAGATATTTGGTTTCTTCTTTGCTGGGATTGTGCTCAATCAATTTGGATTGATTAGAAATCTTACAGATGTCAAAGTTCTGTCTGAGTGGGGGATCCTTTTCTTGGTAAGCTTTATAAATGTTTGCATGTAAGCTGCTATTTTACATTTGCAATTTTTTTCTCATCATTGATTGCAGCAATATTACTATGTAATGAAAAAAACAAATGATAATAATAATAATAACAACTATACATTCGTTTTCATTGTCTTTTATTTTTTTTTCAGAAAAAAAAAAAAAAAACTATTCATTAACATATGGAAGTTCTTATAGAAAGCATCAGGAAATATATTCAGTGGATGTCTTATTATCAGATTTTTAACCAGTGATACTAGCAATGTTTGGATAGTGGATATTTGTAGTCATTATATTCTCATCTTATGGTCTTATATGGATAATACAAAGTCAGCATTTCACTTTTACAACTTGCTTCATGAAAAAGATTAGAATAATTCAGTTTTCCACTTTTAGAAGGAGACTACTTTTAGATCCCTTATTTTAATTTTTTTCCTCTCCCTCCCTTTATCTCTTCCTTTCTTTCTATAATGTTCTCTTCTTGATATATGGGCCATCAATGTCATTTTCTAGCTTTTGAAAGAGTTGAGTGGGAGTACCAACTTGAGAAGAAGAGACAAAAATCTCCATCTACTAAGGACTTGCTAAGTGAAACACTATGTCAAGAGCTGGATGTTGGGGTTAGTATAATTTTTTTTTTTTATCTTCTCTATTAATGCAAGAGTGTTTGATCTTTACCTGCATTAGAAATAGAGGGAGGTGAAAAAGTGACACAAGTGAATGCTATGATAAAGGGTTTGACATGAGTGGATGTTTAAAGATCTGGCAAAAGTATAGCCTTTAGAGCTGAAGGGCTGAAGGGATGAAAGACAATTTTTTTTTTTTGTGTTGTTTTTTGTTTTTTGTTTTTTTCATGTAGCTTAGTTTGTACAAGTATATTTTGGATAGAGTATTGATGTTAAGTCGTGGTTTTCTTAGTGGCTTTTCAGATCAATTCATTCTTTTTGACAATTTAAAAAATTTAACTAAGGAATAATCTTTTTAATCTTCAATATAGTATAGTTTCTTTTTTGTTTTCAGGCATTACCTGGAAAAGCTATTGCAGGACAAGTTACTCCTAAGGAAATTGTAGCAGTTGTTAGGCTTCTGAATTATGCATCGTCCACTGCTTCAAAGAGATTGGATCACAAGTATATTTTCAAAAGTAATTTAGAAATGTCTATGGAAGTTAGTTTTTATAATGCAGTTAAAGATGTTCATAATAAGAAAAAACACATGTATTCAATACATGTAAAACCTTCATCGCACAAAGGTATTCAAGGTTTATATGCTAAAGAAATTGTTATTTGTCTTGCAATATAGTGAATATTTGTCTCAGTTATATTTTTGGTTTTCCTTTAACTAGTTACTCCTAGATGTTTACAGCATGTCAAAGCCCAACCCTCAGTCCTAGAAAGCCAACTGATTCCAGGTTGCATGGTTAAGGAGCTAAAATTAGAGGTATATTTGACACTTTTGCTACTCAAGGTTAAACAGTAGTCCATGTTATTATAATTTGAATACAAGATCTATTTTTGTGTAGTAAATGACTTAGAGCATAACTGCATAAGTGTTGGTTGAGTAATGGAAACTTGGTCGCTATAATGTTGTAGTTGTTATTATGCTTTCTAACAATTTAGTTTGTTTCCCCAGATGTTTGATGCATATGGTAATGATGTGAGAAAAGGCTTGGATGTTCAGTTGAACATGGAGAGGTTTTATGTGCAAGATCATTTAGGTTTGATGCATAAGGTGATAATCTTTTTACATTTTTGTCTACGATTATGTTTGATAGATAATTGTAAATATTGAAAAGTACAACTAATCAAGTGTTCTAGAAGTATGTGTTTGAAATTGTGTTGGTGCTTTATGTTTGACTGATGTGTAGGTTCCCTTAGCTTGGACTCGGAATGACAATGGTATGCAAGCTGGTACCTTACTTTTGAGATGGCAGTAAATAGTAGTTTGAAGGCCAATTGTTAATATATATTTTTTGAAGATGTTAAGTGATAACATCTTAACTTGCACATGTTGTGATTAGGAAATAAAAAATTGATTGCTGAAACTTTAGACTTATCTATATTTTGTGGATGTATAGTAATATTTTGGGATGGTTTGTTATAAGTAAAGCAGAATATTTTGATAAGAATTTGTTCGTTTAGTTTTTGTTTGTTGGTTGTGGATGCGATTTGGAACTTATATATGTTTTATTTCAGCATGTGAGTAACTTGTTAATATGGGATTGGTAAGGTTTCCAGAACATCATTTATGTATAACTTCCGTGGCTAATGAATACGATGCGTGACAAAAAATTACAAATTTGGACACGAAAATGACTATCGCGGCCAATTTATCATACATTTAGCCACGAATGTTTTCGTGTCTAATTCTAGGGCAATTTAGTCACGAACATAAAAAAACATAACTAAAACACTTCAGCCACGAATTAGTCACGACAACCAGGTCGTAACTACTGCACGAAATAGACATGACAATTTTTGTAACTGATTGACATCTTTCAGCCACGAAAGCAGCAGTTTCAGTAATGAAAACATGGGACTTCAGTTACAACATTTTTCGTGATTGAATGTGACACATTCAGTCATGGAAAATTCCAAAATTTTGAAATTGGCCTTCAGTCACGAACCGACACTTTTTTCGTGGCTAGGGACTTTCAGTGACGCACCTACTGTCACAGAGCTGTTATGACGTGTTTTGCGTAACTAAATGGATTTAGCGACGAAAAAATGGCCTTCAGTCAAGAAAGGCAGTTGTCGCTGTAGGCCAGATTTCTTGTAGTGTACTTATAAAGCAATCAATTGAACAATAAAGGATTTTTGAACAGCAGTGCCCTTAATTTGCAAGAAATAAAACCCTACAATAGTAATTTGAGTATCAATTAATGCACATGCAACATATATAAGCAAACAGCAATAGAGCATCTTATTTAACAATAATATAACAGTTATTGAATTTATTTGACATTGGATCCCAATTTTGGGTGAAAATTACTATGCTATAATTGATAATTAATAAAGCATATTTTTTCATTATCAAATCAAGTACGTTAGCTTCTAACTTCTCAATTATTTATGTGGAAGAGATTATGTCTTTATTAAACTGATTTTATCTTTTTAGGCATCATCTAGACTTTTTCATGAGGATATAGGGGCTTTTGTTTATTTATGCTTAAGCAAATCTGTATTTTCGTTTAATCCATACTTTCCATCTTAGGTAAGAAATAGATCCATTTGAGAAGAAAAAATATACCTTTTAATCGAACCCCTCAATAACAAACAAAATAGAGTTCAAGGATTTTTGGTATTGTTCTTTTCATGCATCCTATCTATTTGACATTTTCTAAAACTCAACAAGAATAGACAATCTATATTAATAGAGAGATTTTGGGATGGATAATACGGTGGTGGTGTTAACTTGACTGATAGCTGCCGTATGTAGCCGAAAAATAGTGGGAAAGTTGCGACCATAAACCAACTATTTGCAACGTTGACATGAGGGGGATTTGAGCAAAAATGATGGTAGATTCGGGTTCAAGGGGTCCAAAATAGGGGGGAAAGACTATGTACACTCCCTAGGCCTAGAACTCGCTAGATTCTGACGATCGAAAGAAAACCAATCCATCAGTTTTCTCTTATTTTCCGGCGAAAATGACGATATAATAGCCAGAATCTTACATGGGTAGGTAATGGAGGAGTTAAGATTTGTTTTTTCAGTGGTGGATCAAATCGTTGTTGCCAGAAAATCGATGATTTCTAATGAGATGGTGCTACGTTTTCAATAGCGGAGAGAAAAAGTGTCGGGGGGAGAGTAACACTGAGAAGAAAGGAAGAAGATGTGAGGGGGAGGTGTGTTTTCAAAACTAATCCAATTTAATTAAATAATTAAAAAGTAAAAAAAAATTAATTTTCATTTCCAAAATTGCCACCGGTTTATAATTTCGACTGCGTTTGTTTCATCGGATAAGAGACTGGATTGGATTTCTATATCCGGTCTCCTCCCTTATCTGGTGTTTGGTGGTGACATTAGAATCCGATTAGGAAATCCGATTCTAAATATAATCTGGTGCTTTAGCTTGATTTCTAATCCTGGAAAGAGGTGCGGGATTGTAAGACCCGGACTCAGATTTCGTCCAAATCGCGATTTGGCTGCTCCTGAAGGTGAATCGAGCTGCTCATTTCTCCTTCAACAAACCTGCTTCAATCTTCCATGAATCGGCTGTCCCTTCTGCTAATCGGATTTTCCTTCCCTTCCATAGATCTTCTTCAACTCTATACATCGACCTCGCCCCTTCTAAATTTTCCGCGCACACACGAGTTTGTCTAAACACCATATTTTTCTCTTCCTTTTTCAACCCAACATTGTAGCTCTCGGCTACTCATAATTTTTTTTTTAATTTTTCAGCACCAACTAGTGCTATTTCATCTGGTATTGCAATTTTTTAGGAATTTATTATTATATTTTTCTTTGAAAGTGTAGTACATCGTAAACAAATCTTCCAATTGTGAAAATGAAATGCTTGGCTGAAACAAATCTTCATCTTAAACATCATGGAGACAAGATGTTTGATGAAATGCTTGGCTAAACACGTTTGTCTAATATGTATTGACTCAAATATATGTGCTAATGTATCTTCAACAGCATTGTTAGGCAACACTACCAAGCTAAAAAAGTTGGAATTCATTATACTGATTTATTTTTGCAGGTGGATACTATTCAAATAACATAAGTTAAGGCCATACACAAAAGAAATAAAAATAAAAATAGAAATATATTCAGCTTGCAATATTGTATTTGATTAACTTTTCCATGTTGATATTATTTAAGTAGATTTTCATACATTTGATGCCAACAGATGTTTGGAAGCCTACATATCTTAAGTGCTAATTTCCTTTCCCATTATTGTTCTTTCTGCAAGTAGGGGCTGTTGAATTGGCAATATGGGTTCCCTCTGTGACAAACCAGGCCAAGGAGACTGAAGCACCTGATACATGGAGTTCAGCAAGGGGTTACTCTTCTCTTTTGCTTGCTGAAGATAAAGATGAAGTCAGTTGGAGACAAGTTGATGATGGAGATGATTTAGAACTGTCTGCCATGCATGACAATGCGGGTTTCAAATATATTAGTGAAGATATGCTTTTGGAATATCTAAAGGTTGGTCTTTACTTTCCAACTGTTACCAATATTTCCTTTCCTTCCCCGTTTCACTATCCCAACTTTTTGATTGATTACATCAATTTCTCCCTATATTTTCCTCCTCCATTTTGACAGCGTCCTCAGTAATCCCATTGTATTTCACTAACTCACATACATCACATAAATTCAATATATGTTGGTTAGGATCCTCACTTGATAAGCCTCCAAATTGGTAGTTGTTGAGCATAGACATGGTAAAAGGTTTGACCTCAAAGCTAGGTGCATCAATAGGTGGTCTCCTAATCTATGACATATCTTCAATCCTTTTAGGTGCGGCATAATGCCTAATAGACCTATAACCTTGGTTAATAGGAACTTCTGGAGCTACGGGATTACTTTGGTTTTCCATATTGTTTTCTCTTTCGGTATTTCTAAATAACGTTTCTCTAACTCCTTCTCTCCTTAATCTTCTCAAGTCTCTCTCAAAAATTCAATTTCAGAATTAAAACTCATATAACAAAACTGAAAAAAATAAAACAGTAAACTAACTCACAAAACAGAAAAAAAAAAACAGCAACTAATATTAATAGTAAAACCTGAATTTAAACAAACTAACTAACTAAAAAGTATTAAAGGTAGATGCAAATCAAATTAAACTCAAGGTAAAGACAAAAATTAAGCGAAAACAAACACAAAACAGCAACTAAAACAAATTAAAAAGTAAGCAAAATGAAATAAAAATGTAAGCAAAAAGTGCAGTAAAATAATTTTTTTTTTTAATATATAATCAAAAGATTAAACAAATAAAAACTAAAAAGTTTAGTAAATCAAAAACCTAAAACCGAAACAAAACAGAAAACAAAATAATTTTTTTTTTTCACAAACCTCAAACCCTAAAACACAAAAATTGAAAAATAAAAACTTAGCTACTTCGATTTTCTCCTTCTTCAAACTCGAATTGGATTGCTTTGGATCCAAGAAAGCTCTCCAATCATTGTTCTTTGATGGCTAAAACCGAACCTACACAAAGAAGACAATAACAAAAGATTAAACTAAAAATAGTAATTTAATTAACAAAAAATTTAAAATCAAAACTAGAAATAATTATTCTATGGCATCGGCGCCAAAAACATATTGTGGTATAATTTTGATTAACTCGCAAGTGCATGAATCAACAAGTAATAAAGTAGTTTTATTTGAGAAAACATGTATCGATCCAAGTTAAAATAATGTCTCTAGTATTGAATTTAAAGCAATTGTCAATTAAACTATTAAAAGTAAAAAGAGTGTTGATTGATTGATTGTTGTGTAGCAAAACATGAATTAAAAGTAAGCAATATTAAAATTGAGAGCAAGGCATCAAACAAGGATTTCAAGGTTTTGATGAAATAAAGATTAGGCAATACACAAATATCACCTTCTTCAAATTTGTTTTTGTTTATAGTTTCAAGAAGATCATGGTCATTCATTGAATTGACGGTCCAAATAGGGTTATCATTCATTGGATATTTCAAGTAAATAATCAACAAAGCAACATTTGTTACAAATAAAATATTATAATTAACCTATTTTACTTTTACAGTTAAATTATTTTATTTTTATTCGTAAATATTTATGTACAATCAAAGTCGGATAAATGATCACTTATGTGACAATTATGTTCACCATATGTCGTGTAAGTGGTCACTTATGCGACACTTTTGTTCACCGTGTGTCGCACAAGTGACCGCTTATGCGACACTTATTGTAGAAACAGGGTTGAAAAGTGTCACTTATGCAACACTTCTATTTAATCTGTGTCGTGTAAGTTATAATAATAATAATTTTACCCAAAAGTAAATAATAATAATCATACGTGACATTGTTAATGCTCTAAGTGTCGCATATATTGGTTTATTTTGAATTATATTAAGTAGGTCCAATCATAAACTGCGATCAACGATAATATGTGACACTTAGCTTTCAAAAAGTGTTGCATATGTATGCAATAATATTATCACACGCTTATACTTTTTATTTTATTTTATCTGCGTTTCTTCCCATAACCCTCTAAAGAAACCCAGATATACATTTAGGCGCACTGGAAATGACCGCAAATTCATTGACTCATACTTACATTGCTATTTATTTTAGTAAGTTTGTACAAAGCACTCGATTTATTTAAATTGTTTACATGTTTTTTGTGTTTGTTTTGTGACAATTATATATATATATATATATGTTGTGTTATAATTGCGATAGGATTGAGATATTGATTAGAATAGGTAATAAGTGAGATATATTGATTGAGAAATGGATAAGTCGTGGATAACAACGGATAGGAGATCACGGCAATATGCCAAAGGTGTTGAGGATTTTTTATATTTTAGTTTGAGACAGTTGGGTGATTGTAATTTCATGCAGCGTCCTTGCAAAGGATGTGGAAATATGGAATTTCACTCTATTAAGGACATATGAGGTCATTTATATTGGAGTGGCTTTGATGCTAATTATCAACAATGGATTTAGCATTGTGAATCTTGTGAATATAGTGCTGGCACATCTTCATAATTTGATTCGTAAATGTACAATCTGTTGAAGATGATTGTAGTAGTGAGAAAGATGTAGCATCTAACAACATAGAAATGACTCATGATGTGTTTGATAATTCTGACGATGATTCCATTGCGGCTGCGAATGAGTTTGCTAGTTTATTGGAAGAAGTGGAGCAACCTTTGTACCCAGGTTGCACAAAATTTACGAAATTATCAACCTTTGTGAAATTATATAACTTGAAGGTAAAATATGAATATTATGTAAGAGTTTTGATATACTGTAGAAGTTGCTGTTGAATATGCTACCACCTGAAAATGTTTTGTCGACATCTATTTACATAATTAAAAAGACTCTGAGTACATTGGGCATGGAATATGAGAAGATCTATGTATGTCTTCAGAGTTGCATATTGTTTAGAAAACAATATACTGATACCAATGTCTGTCTTCAATGAATCATCTATATAGAAAGTTGGACAAGATGGAATTGTTACTAATATTTCATCTAAAATTTTCTGGTACTTTCCTTCTATTTCATATTTCAAAAGAATGTTTTGAAATGTTGAGACAGATAAAAATTTAACATGGCATGTAGTTGTGCGGAAGGTAGTACAGAGCAAACTGCACCCACAGGACTTTCTACCTTGGAAGTTAGTTGATAGTTTGTGGCCTAACTTTGTAGATGAAAATAGAAATTTAAGACTCAGTATTGCAGCTAATGGGATGAATCCACGCAGTATTCAGAATGTCAAGCACAATTGTTGGCCAGCGATCACAGTTATATGTAATCTTCCTCATTTGTTGTGCATGAAGCGTAAATTCATGATGTTAACTCTTTTTAATTTTTGGTTCAAAACAACCTGGATCTCGTATCAATGTAACTTAGATCCGTTAATTGAAGACTTGAAAACGTTATAGGATGAGGGTATCAAAGCGTTCGATGCATATTGTTGAGAGGAGTTCACATTGCAGGAAGTTATGCCATGGACAATAAATGATTTTTCCATTTATGGCAACCTATCTGGTCATGCAGGAAAAGGATATTATGCCGGCCCAATATTCAATGACAAAACGGTTGCATCGTACTTAACAAATGATATGAAAATGAATTTTGTTGAGCAAAGAAAGTTTTTTCCACTAGATCATCCTTTAATATGGCAAAGAAAAAGGTTTTCAATGGCCATCAAGAGTACGGACTGCCTCCGATTCCATCAACAAGAGCGGAAATCTTAGATAAGCTTAATGCATTTAATTTTGAGATTATTGGCGATAAAGCTAAAAATACATTCACACTCGACGAATACTATTTAATATTAATGCATTTAATTTTGAGATTATTGGCGATAAAGCTAAAAATACATTCACACTCGACGAATACTATTTAATATTTTTTGAGCTGGAGTACTGAAAATTGTATTAGACACAACTTAGATGCCATGCATATTGAAAAAAATATATGCGAGAACATAGTGAGTACGCTACTTCATATTGCTAGCAAGACAAAAGATGGAATTAATTTTCAACGAGATTTAGTAAAGATGGGTTTGAAGACAGAATTGACCCCGTGGTTGGTAAAAGACGAACTTCCTAACTTTTGTTGAGGATTTTAGATTTATGGCTTTTACCCTATTTTTAACTTTAAATATATATATATATGAAAATTTTAAAATAAAAATGTTTTTTATTTTAATAAAAGAAAGATTATCATTAATAATATGTTATTAGTGACAAATTCAAAATTTTCATCACTGATAATTTATTTTTAGTGATGATATATATATATATATAAGTCATCAAAATATTCTCATTTTACTAAAATAAAAATTATAACTACAAATATATTTTTAATGATAAATCTAAAAACATGGTCATTAAAAATAAAATATCAATGACAATATTTTCAAATTTGTCACTTAAAACATATTTTTAATGATAATTTTTGTTTTTATTAAAATAAAAATATATTTATTTTAGAACTTACATCTATATATATAGGGATTTTCTACAGAACAACATTCCCAAATTTGTATGGGAAACAACCGGTAATAAATACGTGCTAAACCGGCTAGGCAAAAAAAAAAAAAAACTTAAATAAAAATATTTCAAAATTGTTATAACAAACAAAAGGAGATCTGGAAGCTATACTAACTCATACTCAAAATTATTAAAAAAAAAAATCACTTTTATGAAAAATAACATATAATCAATAACTAATACTTATTCATTTTTTCTAATAAACCGGTTAGGCCAAAAAAAAAAACTTAAATAAAAATATTTCAAAATTATTATAACAAACATAAAGAGATCTGGAAACTATACTAATTCATACTCAAAATTATTATAAAAGAAAATCACTTTTATGAAAAATAACATATAATCAATAACTCATACTCATTCATTTTTTCTAATAAACCGGTTAGGCCAGAAAAAAAACACTTAAATAAAAATATTTAATAATCTGCAAATAAAGTAACATAGTCCATAAATAGAGTAACAGTGTCAAAATGATGTAATATTGTTCAAACAACCTGTAATTTGTCCATAAATGAAGTAACTTAGTCCACAAATATTGTAACATTACCAAAATGATGTTACACTATCCACAAGTGAGGTAAACATGGTTCATAAAGCATGTAACACCATTATAACATGATATCCATAATGAGGTAATATGGTCCCAAAAGAGGTAAAATAATTAAAAAATGAAGTAACGTAATCAACAAACGGTGTAATATTACCGAAATGATGATATACTATGAAGAAGTGAGGTATTATGTTTCATAAATCAAGTAACACAATTTGCAATATGCTATCCATAACAAAGTAATATTGTCCATAATAAGGTAAAATCATCTGCAAATGAAGTAACATAGTCCATAAACTGAATAACAATACCAAAAGAAAGTAATATTGTTCAAACAACCTGTAACTTGTCCATAAATGAAGTAATATAGTCCACAAATATTGTAACATTACCAAAATTATGTTACACTATGCACAAGTGAGATAAACATGGTTCATAAAGCAAGTAACACCATTATAACACGATATCCATAACGAGGGAATATGATCTACAAAAGAGATAAAATAATTAAAAAATGAAGTAACATAGTCAACAAACGGTGTAATATTACCGACATGATGATACACTATGAAGAAGTATGGTATTATGTTCCATAAATCAAGTAACACAATTTGCAATATGCTATCCATAAAAAGGTAAAATCATTTGAAAATGAAGTAACATAGTCCATAAACAAAGTAACAATACCAAAAGGAGGTAATATTATTCAAACAACCTATAAGTTGTACATAAATGAAGTAATATAGTTTACAAATATTGTAACATTACCAAAATGATGTTACACTATCCTCGAGTGAGATGACATTGTTCATAAAGTAGGTAACACCATTATAACATGCTATCCATAACGAGGTAATAGAGTCCACAACAAATGTAAAATAATTCATAAATGAAGTAACATAGTCAACAAATTGTGTAATATTACTGAAATGATAGTACACTATCCAGAAGTGAGGTATTATGGTCCATAAATCAAATAACGTAATTTATAACATGTTATCCATAACAAAATAATATTGTCTAAAAAAATGTAAAATCATCTGCAAATGAAATAACATGGTCCATTAACAGAGTAAGAATACCAAAAAGAAGTAATATTGTTCAAACGTAAAGTAACTTGTTTATAAATTGAGTAATATAGTTCTAAAATATAACATTACCAAAATAATGTCACCGGTTATACCCAGTTACATTTTTCTTTTTGATTTTTGAGATGCCGGTTGTCAAACAGTAAACATAGTTCTACTAATACAGCCATAATAAAAAATTGTATTGTAGGCTGACCAATATATATATATATATGGGTTGGTCAGTCGGTTTCAATTCACCGCTGAAATGTAAAACCGAAATTGACTGCCAGTTGTATACGACAGTCAGTTAACCGACCTACAAACACATTGAGCACCAAAAACTTATGCTGGGTCAATGTCGGTCCATCAATTTTTTCGGTTGTTCGTTATTGTGAACAGCTCTAGTTTTGGTTACAGAGAAACACAAAAAATTCAAAAGACAATGGGGAAGGGCATTTTTGTCCACTAAGCAAAATGGCTACAAATAAAAGCTTTTATTGTTTTTCAAAAATCGGCCTCTTCCTTGCACTTTTAATTGTTATACTTTTAGTTGTAGACTAATACAATTCCAATACTTCCAATAGATATTTTTATCAAGATCTTCCCTCGTTGCTAAGGTCCATTGGCTCTCGTCGAAACTGTTATAGCAATCTGATAGGTGTTCCCTTTGATATCCTCAGAACTACTTTCCTATTTTCCATTCCACCACTTTCATTAAATGTTTCCTATGAAAGTTCAACAATCTTGGGCCGTTTTCCAGACTTGTTGCCTCCATCTTCACTCAGAGAATTAGATCTTTTGAATTTCTTGTCCTGTCTATCATTGTCATCACCTTCATCGTACTCACTGTCATCCTCTTTATCATTGCTGCTATCCTCTGATTCTGTGTCGCTACTATCAACAGCCAGTGGAATCACCGGCTGGCAACCACTGATCGCAGATTCCGCAGCAGCCACAGCCTCGGGTGTATGAAGATCAGCAATACCCAGCATCAGATCCTGTTAGTTAATTTGGCACAAAATAATCACTCGTGAATTCATATAATCCATTCTTAAAAGTGAGAGAGAGAGAGAGAGAGAGAGAGACCATTTCAATGATTTGAGATTCATTTCCAGTGAGCGCTTCAATATCATTGTTTTCAGAATTGTCCTGCATGAAGGATATGATCAAACAACTTAAGGTCATATGATAAAAAGAATGTTGAAAGTTATATAAGCATCTAACTTCAATTTTAAGATCAATATGCCAACCTTTGCATCAAACTTCAACCTTTCATTAGCTTCCGATATGACTCCTAAGAAGTCCCTTACTTTTCCCAGAACTGCAGATAAGGCATAGAAGGAATTTAATACAGCTTGCTAGAGAAAATTAGTAGATTTCAAGCAATTGAAGTAAAACAAGCATAGCATAAGTGGAGTAACTAAAAAAGACAGTGATTATACATAAATTGGTAAAAAAACTTAGATACATCCTAGTCGCGCTCTATAATAAAATTTCAAATTATTTGTGAGCATAGTTGAAATAAAATAAATAAAAGCAGTTTCTGTCTCCATTCCCCTTACATTCATGGGGCTCAAATTCAATCAACTGAATAATAAATATATCTCCAAATAGATAATCTGGAATTACAGGCCATTCAAATTTCTTTTGTAGAATTTTTCAAAATGCCGCTGATTCCCCAAATTAAAAAGGATTCTACAAATACCATTTCTACCAGGCTCTATGTCTATTATCATAGTATCAATTTACAGAACATAACATTCCAATTTCTCTTCTGAGCTATTTGACTAGTGAATTGTGCATCCAAAAGAGCTAACCTACTAGATTACCATATATAGCTAAGCAAATTGCATACGAGAAAATTTTACCAGAAAAAAAGTTTTTTTATGAGGAAAGCTAACCCACTGAAGCAGTAATGTTAGAATTTTTCACAACCAAGGCAAGCCTGAAAACAACTGAACCAGCTAAAATTCATAATTACTAGCTCTTTTGACATCCTATCTTATCAATTCTTGAGACCAACCCACCACAACCACCACCACAAAAAACATCTATACCATGGTTATTTCGACACTATCCTAGTTTCTTTTGTGTTCTTAAGTGTTGAAGCATTTCCTTCCATCAAAAGCTACAAGTACTAGTAAAAATTTTGCACAACATCAACATACAGTTTCACATTTTTCACAACAATAGTCAAGAATCACGTCGTTTTAACCCAAAAAACACTAGGAAAATGGAATATATATATATATATTTATATTAATAACTGAAATGCTACAAAGAATAATACAAGGATATCATCACAACCACATTCAAGCACAGTACACCAAAACCATAGAAACAAGCAGCTGAAGAACAAATTATAAATTACCTTACTAACAAAATTAAATTCAAGAAACACACACACACACATATATACATATATAAAAATATAACACTGTTCATATATATGCCCATAAATATTACAATTTCTCATTGAGCTTAACATGTAGAACTGATTCTGGGAAAACTCCACCATGGGGAACAAACTTCCCCATTTAGAGTAACGCCAATGTAATTATGTAGAAAATAATTTGAAGAGCAACACAGCACAATTGCCGTTTCGGCCAAAATCTAATTGTTCTTAGCAGAAGGAAAAATTAGAGATGCTTGTAGAGTAGAAAACTTCAAGGAGAGAACAAGAGAAGAGACTAAAGAAGAGAACAATAAAGCATAGAAAATTCTAAATTATAAATACGGTAAACCAAACTGAGTACCTTGGCTTTTAGGAATAGGAGCAGTAATGGGCTTTCCTTCAGAATCAGAAATCTTCTGAGAAACCAACCGTGAGTCATTTTGACAAACAAGTAAAGTTGATTCTGCAGATACACAAAAAACGAGTTAACATGAAAATACATAAAATTACTGAAAAAGAAAGATTGAAAGTAAGAGACCTAAGGATGAAGAGGTTTTTTTATGCTCCAATTGCAGAAGCTCTTTGCTTGCACTTCCCATATTTGTATCTTTGTCTAACAACAATCAATACTACAAATATTTAATCAACACTAAAAAAAATAAAAAAATATATAAAAAAAATTTACGGTATTAGAAAGAAGTCAAAAATTAATATTTAGAGTCTTTCAAAAATATTTATTCGAAGAAATCTAATTGCAAAGTTCATATAAAAAACTAATCTCAAATTCCAATCATATATAAAAAGATGTAATTTGTCTGTTCTCTATTCCTCCTTCAGCTGAAATTTTAGCTCTGATTTAGTAGCAAATAATACAAAAAAATGAATCCTGTGTTATTTGTGTCATTCTTCTATTTAAAATCGCACTCCAAAATTATCATCTTATGACACCCTGATCAATATGAACCCAACCTACTAAAAAATAACAGAAATCAAATTCTTCCTACTAAGTAGCAATTCCACCTCTTTCTCTACCATTAAAGAAATTACAGCATCTATCTCAACATCTCCAAAAAACTCGAAAAGCCTCAAGTACTTCAATCTCAAACAATTCAAACACAATAAACTCCAAAATACTCTAAAATTCAAATTCAAACCCCACATAAAGGAAAATTAGCGAGAAACAGAGATATGGTGTGGAGTAAATTGGTAAAGGAAAAAAATAAAAAATAAAAATAAAAGTAGAAAGAAACCCGAATGAAGTACCAATTAGCTAAGGAGAAGCAGGTTTGAAAAAAATAAATAAATAAATAAAAACAGGAATCACGGATAAAAAAAAATGTCTCTATGCTTTACGTGCGCGAGGAAGAAATACAAGATGGAAGGACCGGAGAATGCTTCTCCAGCAGAGCTTTGGGGGCGGCAGCGAGGTTGACGGTGGCTGCAGTGGAACAGCAATTTCTTTCTTATCGGACGGCCCAGGCTCTTTTCAATTTCAAGTTATGTTACAGATTGTCATAAAATAAAATATAAAATAAAAAAGAAGAAGAAGAAAAGTCATACGGTTTACAGGGCATTTGTTTCGTAATAATGTAAATTACATTCAAAATTAAAAAAATAAAAATTAATTATTATTTTAAGGTAAATATCACTTTGGCCATTTCTATTTTGAATTTTAAATTTTTTTTGTTCACAAATGCATGTCTTACAGTGTGTATTCGATTAAAACATTTAAAAAAGTTTATAGATTTTCTTTAATTATAAATTTTTGTAAACTTTAATATACATTTTTAGATTTT
>QANX01004134.1:9833-48743 GCA_003254975.1 Ochetophila trinervis
CGTACCTCGTTAGATTTCTGCCGCCGACTGATGCAGAGGAGAACCGCCGCCGCCGGTGCAGACGAAGCCGAGGAGTAACGCCGCCGACTGGCTCGCTAAGCCGTGCTCCCGTATTCGTCGCCGATTGCCTCTAAAAAGTGCCGCCGCCGATTGCTCCTTCCTTCCGTCTCCGGTTCCTTACCTTCCTCCGCCCGTTGCTCCTTCCGACTGGTGGCTGCGCACAGTGATCTCCCACGAGTGGCTGGCAAACCCGCTTCTCCTCCCAAGCCCTCCTCCCAACCCCGAGCCCTAAATCAGTAAAAAATGGAAAAATTACAGAGGAAGCGGTGCGTTTTGAAAGCCCGAGCCCGAGCCAATTTTGAAAGTCAACAATTTTGACTAAGCTAAATGAAACGGTGCGTTTTGGCCCGTTTTCCTTCCTCCTGGCATCCGTTTCGCAGCCGTCAATTCTGGCACGCTAAGGAACCCGAATTCGGGCACCATAGCATCCCTGTATACATATATATATATATATATATATATATATAAATAAAAATGTGTAGGATTAAAAGCATCAAATCATAGATTATGTGTTATACCATATTGCAGCATATGACTATTTAAAACATTAGCAAAGTATACCAAAACTTAAACTATAATTTTTGAACTCAAAAAATATAATGATTCGGTTAGCTTTTTTCCGTTAAACTATCACCGTTTATAGTTATTTAACATTATTTTTTTGTACGATGAAATATATGTGCCATAGCTAATAAAAGCTCATTAGGCTGAAACCCATTTGTTGAAAGAAAAAGTTAAATAGAAAAAATATTAAAAAAGAAGATGAAACAAAAAGTAAAAAGGGCAAAAGGAATTAAAGGAAGAACCTCTGCAGCTGGAAACTGAATTTTTTTTTGAACTTTTTGATTGTTGGTTCCACCGGTGAATAGAGGTACTTGAGGCTCTGAGCACGTGGTTTCCATGTGCAAGTGTATACAGATTCAATATTTTGTATATACCCATAACCCAAATCACCATGCCGAAAAGAAAGAAATTTAGCTGTTGTTGGATTAATTATTTAATTAAAAATTTAAATGCATTTTAATACT
This sequence comes from Ochetophila trinervis, assembly GCA_003254975.1. NCBI lineage: Eukaryota > Viridiplantae > Streptophyta > Magnoliopsida > Rosales > Rhamnaceae > Ochetophila > Ochetophila trinervis. The sequence goes on from QANX01004134.1 coordinate 10,922, forward strand.
TTTTAAAATTAAATTTGTTCACTTAGAAATTTTTATAATTAATTTGTACAATTGATACATTCTATATTGAAAAAAGTTGCACATTTGTCTAATTTAGTTAAAATTGACAAAATTTATCGACTTAAAATTAACATATAACTTTTAAAATTATTTTTTTCATTTTTAATTTTACCAAAAACTAAAAAAAAAAAAGAGAAAAAAAAAACTATAAATGAATTTTTTTTTTCATGTTTTTAATTTTTTTTTTTAAATTTTTGGTAAAATTAAAAATGAAAAAAATAATTTTAAGTGGATAGAATTTGTCAATTTTAACTAAATTGGACAAATGTGCACTTTTTTTTTTCAATTTCAACTATATTAGACAAATGTGCAACTTTTTTCAATTTAGAAAGTATAAATTGTACAAATTAATTGTAAAGACCTCTAAATTAACAAATTTAATTTTAAAAGATAATAAAATGCATTTAAACTTTAATTAAATCTCAAAAAAAAATTATTATTACATGGAAAGAAAAATTTGCCTTTCGCCCTTATTTGAATAAATAAATTCTAGCTAAGTACTAAAATCAATTATTTTTTAATTAAGAATTAAACCAACTGACCCGTAAATAACAAAGATAAATATGTTAAACTCTTATTTTTATTTTTTAGAAAAAGGAAGATAAATATCAAATTAGAAAAGGGAAGATAAATATGAAATATCAAATCAATGATGCACACATTAATTTTGCCATTTTTTCTTTTATATAAATTTGGATAGAGGAAAAAAAGAAATTTGAAATGCAAACCAAATCATCCCTATAAAATTTTAAAAATTAGAGTTGACAATTTTTTGTTTTGTTTTGTTTTTTTTTTTTTTTTTTTTGGTGTTGGCAATTTAGATAGATGCGTGTGTGTGTGCGTATTTTTTTTTTAGTTTTTTTTGCAAGCCCTAAAACGTCATCAATAGCAATGATAATTTTATTAATATCCTCGTCCATTAATTGCCAATATATGATAAAAAAAAGGAATTTATGATCATCAAATATTTGTATTGTTGATTCATGGGACTGTGCTTCGACGGTTTCGACTTACTCTCCCAAGGCAATAGTGTCATATAGATTCTTCTTTGATTTATTAAAATCACGATTTCAATTTCTGAAGAGAGAGGGTTTTATAAATGAAAAAAAAAATCTCGAAATAGGATAAGTAAGAGAGAGGGATAAAAATCAAATTAATGTATTTACCTTATAAAAATCATTATGTATATAATTTGGATAAATAAAAACAATCCAATTAGTGAAAATATGGATTAAATGCTTATTATGTAAAGCAAATACTAAAGTTTAGTATTATATGCACTAAAGCATATTTTAAATGGTTTAGAAAGTAGACCAGTTTCTTTTTGCAACAAACAGAAAAACAGTTTCCGGGTTTAGAGCCTAACTTTAAATGGAATCTTATAGAAATTCAGGAACTTTTTTTTTTTCTTTTTCTTTTTTAATATTGACCTTCGGCCTTATTTCATATAAATCCCATTAATTACGCAATAAAAGCGTTCATTGGATCTCAAGCTTTAAGGCGGTTACTAGTATTCACTTTTATATATAAATATATAAATTACATATTTTTCAAATCCTTTGCAACAAGGCCATAGCCGAGACTGAGAAATTTTTTACCCAATTCCCACAAGTGCGAAAGAAATAATGGGTCGTTCTTGCTTTGTCACCGTTGTCGTTGTTTCATTCTTTCTGGCTCTGTTTTTCTCTCCCGGTATAGTTTATAATTTCACTGTAAATAAGTATATGTTTGCATCGTTTTCATTTTGTTGTTTTTAGTCTCACGCTTATGTTTCTTTTTCAATGTCAAGGCTTCGGGAGAAAATTGACGCTTACTAGTGCCGAGCATCAAGCTTCTTCTTCACCCGAATTAGAGGTTGGTTTTATTCAATTTTCATTTTCTTTCGAATTTTGGGACGATTTTTGTTTTTAATTATATTTGTTGAATATATATATGTATACAGGAAATTCCTGTAAAATCAAGGTCGATGATGGCGTCACTAATGGACTATGACGAACCACAGCCAAATGTTAACCCAAGAACGGGTTATATCTTTAGCCCTCCTCCGCCGCGTGATTGATAAGATTGTCTCTTTCTCTTTTTTCTTTGGATATCACAATTTTATATATATGGTAAATAAAAAGTGGCATTTTCATTTTGTTGATAATTAACCTTCAGAAGCTTGCGATTTTAATCTTTTAACTGTTCTTGTTTTTGTTAATTCTTATATTGTCTGAGGCAACTACTGTTGGATTCTCTTTTTTTATTATTGTTTTTTTGTTTTGCTATCTGAAAGTCTCAATTGGTATATAGAGAAGAAAATGATGGGTTCTTTGCACTTTTCTTAATCAAGCAACTACAGAATTAAACTGTTGTTGTAATTTGTTTTGTATATACAATTGAATATCATTCAGTCCTTAATCCTACTATATAGGACTTGATTTTTTCAAGTTAAAAATTTATTTGACTCGGCTAGCTATAAGTGCCTATCTCCAACGCTGATTTCAAGACACCTTGATTATAAGCTGCTTTATTCGTTCAAAGATACTTAAAAATATAATTCTTTGCTCAGGGAGATCAATTTTATAAGAACACAAGTTTTATTCTGGTTTCAATAATATATATTTTTTCTTTTTTCTGGTCAGCTGAATAGTATAGTTCAGTTAGTCTTTTATTATGCATTTTTTTGGGCTTTTAACTATTCTTATTTAGTTTGTTTTTCAAATACTATTCTTTGTTTTCTTTTTTGGGGTAAATTCAAGTACTATTCTTGAATAGCTGGGATTTGTGGAGATTGGAATGGGTTTGAAAACGAGTTTGCTTCTTGAGAAGAGTAATCTCCTGAATAGGATTAGGTTAGGACTGATCTCCTCTAGTAAGATGAGTAAAATGGTTTTGCATTGTACATTTTGATTCTTGTTTTGGTTCTAAAAGGAAAATATTTGCTGGCTAAAAATTAAATCCTTAATCATGGCTTGATCACATATTTTATAACTATGCTATTCCTTAATCTTTTTTTCATATAAAAATGGATCAGAAATTATAGTTTTTTTTTTTTTTTTTTTTTTNTTTTTTTTTTTTTTTTTTTTCATAAGAGAGAACTTTGATTTTTTGATTATTAGGATTACTCCATCTGAGATTTTACGTATAAAAAAGTATAGTCAGCATTAGATTCTTCCGCATAAACGAGAAACTTTTGATTTAGTATATATGAAAAATGGGATGTGATAAGTACCAAATATTGAATGATCAAATTTTGTAATGGATTTCGAAATAAGCCCAACTTGTCTACCCCTTAGTGGGCTTAATACTGACCAACCCAGCCCATTAAATTGGTATGATTTTCAGTTTGTTGACTTTTTACTCTTTACAAGTAGAAAGGACCATATATTAAGGGGGTTGTATTCAATCAAGACTTTAAAAGATTTTTATGAAATTAAAAAGTTTAGGTGTATTCAATACAGACTTTTAAAAAGTTTATAAAGTCATGGTGTATTCAATGTGGACTTTTAAAAACTTTTAAAAAGTTTATAAAAGTCATGGGGTATTCAATTAAGACTTGTTAAAAGTTTATAAAGTCATGATGTATTCAATTTGTCAATGATTTTTAAAGACTTTTATAAATGAAAAACTTTTGTAGACTTTTTAGTTAAAAATGGAAAGTTTATGCTTTTAAAAAATCTTTCATTCTCCCCCAAAACTTTTGTAAACTTTTAAAGACTTTTTAAATGATTCAAATTATTTTACATTATTTTAGAATTCTTTTCTCTTTATATCTCTTCTTTTCTCTCTTCATCTCCCTCTTTACTACGGAACGAAAGTCTAACAAAAAAATTATGGATTTTTTTTTTATTTTGGAATTTTTTATTTTATTTTATAAAAATGCAACTTTTGATTTATTTTTAATATATAAATATAACAAAGTGTAATAAAACTGTAATTTGCTATAAAAAAAGCCTAAATAACAATTTTTCTTTATTTTTTCTTATGTTCATTTACTTTTGCTAAATATAAAAAGTATAACATCTAATATATTTTTAAATACTAAAAAATAAAAATTTGTTCAAAAATCAAAGTTGTTCAAAAATAAAAAGTTATGTTTAAAAATTTTTAAACATAACAGTCTATGAAAGTTGTTCAAAATTTATAAGTCATTAAAAAAAATTTAAAAATTCGTTCAAAGACTATAAAAGTTATTTAAATTTTTTTTATTAAAGTTATTGAAAATCAAACATACTTTTATAAATTCTAAAAAACTCTGTAAAAATCTATAAAACTTTGTGATTTAAAAAAGTTTTTCAAAGTTTTAATTGAATATACCTCACTAAATATGCATGTATATATTATGTAGCCAACATAGAAGGGTAATAGGCTTTAGGGCAATGATTAAATTATTGCAATTGAAAAGAGAGATATGAAATACTTATAAATCTTGAGTAGTAAAAATCAAAATTTATAAAAGTCATTAAAAAAAGTTTATAAATTAAAAGTATGGATGACTTTCATAAACTTTTATAAAAGTTTATGAAAGTCATTAAAAAAAGTTTATAAATTAAAAGTATGGATGACTTTCATAAACTTTTATAAAAGTTTATGAAAGTCATTAAAAAAAGTTTATAAAAGTCATTAAAAAAAGTTTATAAAAGTTATCCATACTTTTATAAAGTCTAAAAAAGTATGATAAAGTCTACAAAAGTCTATAATTAAAAAAAGTCTATAAACTTTTGTAAAAGTTTTAATTGAATACATCCCCCTAAGATTCTGAATCTAAAAACAAAATGCTTTTATTTTATTTTTGAGTCCAGCTATATGTTACCGGTGACTGTCACTATTCAATGTGACAGCAAATTTTACGGGCTTATAATAAATATATTTGATATCGTGTAGACATAAAATCATTGGCACATAAGACGGTGACAGTCACCACTGATGATATATAGTATTTTTCTTTATTTTTTAGTTTTTTCTAATTAATTTTGTATAGTTTACTTGCTTCAAATGTTAGTTAGAGTTTATATCTTAGTTAACTTCTAACTTAACGGAGAAATGAAACAAAGTTTTAATCGTATTAATATTTGTCTTTTTTTTCTTTTTTTAATTTCCTCCCAATTTTATAATCATTTGAAATGCCTAACAAAATCTTAACTGTCATTAACTAATACTAATAAATATTTAAAGTAAGCAAATTATACATAATTAAATAGAAAAAAACCTAAAACCTAAAAAAGAAAAATAAATCAAAAATAAATAAATAAAAGCCCCACACCAAACTACACCTAAAAGAAATACTGTTGATCCTTAAATGCTAACTACATAAATATCGCGTGTTTAACATTAGTTATAAACTTATAATTCAAGGGCTGAAAAACGTTAACGTTTTGAAGAAGCAAACATAATCAAAATTGAAAACTTACTAGCCACCAAAACATCACAAAGTCAATGTTTTGACGCTTGTGTTTTGGGCTTGCCAATCTGGTAAACTCTAGTCTATATTTAGGTTTTTTTTTTTTTTTTTGATAGAAAGTCTATATTTAGGTTTGATAAGTACTAAGCAGTTATATTTATATAATCAGCCTCACGTTAAATTGATTTTATAATTTTAAAATTAAAAAATTTCAGCATTTTAATCGCTTAAATGGTTGAGATTAAAAATACAATTATAATTTATTGAGTCCAAACATAGTTCGATTATTTCTAAATAAAATTTATCAAAAAATCAATATTTGAGATTTTGAATTTTAAAACTTCCAAATCTTTTTAATCTNTATATTGGATTGAATATTACCAAATTAATTATTAATTAATTTGGATATATTATTGCTAAAATAAATCGGTTTCGAGATAAATACCTAGTTTATTCATGGTCTATGCAGAGACATTCCAATTGTCAAAATTCATTATTTTCTCGAAGAATTACCAGAATTTGAAATGTAATATATTCATTAATTGCTTAATGTTATTATATTTTTCAGAAATCAATTTATGGTTACTAATTATTAACTGGCAATAGGGTGTCAATATTAATTTTTCAAAATCGAATTGAATACTGAAAACGATGTACGTATAGTTGTAATATTTTTCCGAGTTGTAATATTTTTCCGTGTTGAAAACCTAATAAAAATTTCTACTTTCTCATAATGATGTTGATAGAACTTTGTTGTAGAAAAATAAAGGTGGAGGAAGTCTTTCCATAAGGACTATATTTTCTCTCGTAACTAGTCGTTTATGGAGAATGGAGTAAATTAAATTCCAGCTGTATGCAGTTTCAATTTGGGTTGCTAGCTAGTAGGAAGCCACTAATTATCGTGCATGTTACTGTGTATATGAACCATTTTACAGTAAAATGTCATATTTTAAAAAGGATTTTAAAAATAGCATAGGTGTATTCAATTTTGAATTTAATAGAATTATAGAATTTAATTTTTTTTATAGATTATTATAGAATTTATTTGAAATTCTGTATAGAATTCATAATAAAATTAATAGAAAATAAATAAGATTTTACTTATACTTTTTTATTTTCAATTTTTTTTTTAAAATTTAATAAAATACTTTAAAATCTATGTTTTTTAATTTTTTTAAAATCTATGACAATTTGAATATTTTCGACTTATAAAAATTTTAATTGAATANGTGAGTAAAAGACTTTTTATGGGTATAAAATTTCCATTTTTGATTAAAAAATCTACAAAAGTCTTTCATTTATAAAATTTTTTAAAAATCATTGGTAAATTGAATACATCATGACTTTATAAACTTTTTTAAAAAATTAATTGAATATCTAATGAGTTTTATAAACTTTTTTAAAGTTTTTAAAAGTCTAGATTAAATACCCTACATGACTTTATAAATTTTTTAAAAATTTATATTGAATGCACCAAAATTTTTTATATTCATAAAAATCTTCTAAAATCTTGATTAAATACACCTCCCTAAGTTAAAGTTTGTCAAAAAAATTTAACTAAAAATATTAATATGTTTCATAATTTACCAAAAATATATTTGTCAAATATATTACTTAATTTAAAAAACTTATCTAATTAAAATTATCATGATTTTTTTAAAACTGAAAAATTATGTCTTTTCTTAAAAATTAATTAAAAATATAAAAAAATTGAAATCTTCAAATTAATTATTAAAAAAAATACAAAGACTTTAAAATTAATTTAGCTTTAATATAGATATAAAACAAATTTAGACAACATAAGAAAGAGAATTCCAATGATACTTTTGTGATCATCCCAAACTTCAAAACGTATAAATGATATATTCCCAATTCTCATATGTTGTGATTATTATGACTTTTTCGAAAGGTGTCAATATACAAGTGGAAACAAGGAATGGTCTTCTTCATTATTATCTAGGCTTCTTTTTTCAGGAAATGTAAGCAGAATGTAACGTATACCTACTGTTAAATATAATAACCTCTATCTTCTTAGTAATAATTAGATTTAAAATTCATCATTTTAATAGTATGTTTAATCGTCATAATTTCCTATCAATATAAATAAAACAATTCCAAAGTCCAAATGACTTGGATATTACCAATCCCATCTCATAAGTTTGAATCAACAAACGTGCTTGGAATTCCAAACTGAGAAGCTCCATCAAAATTTCCACAGCAAATGAGGAGAAAAATCAATGGAAATATCATCAGGTGCTTCCTCTTGACCTGTTTTTTTTTTTTAGCTAAAATCCTCTTGACCTGTATGACATTGGGTTTGGTACTCTCTGATATTTCCATGAAGCCCAAAATAGTAAAATAAAGTGGAAATTACCAAATGAATAGAAAACTCAACAAAAAGTGCGCCGCCCCATTATTTCGTATCTTCTCCATAGTTTCTATGAAACTTCTTTGTTTCTTTCTTTTTCTTCCACAAGGCTTAAAACGTAAAACAGTCAATATCTGTATATTTGGAGAAGAGGAAATAATAATAATAATAATAAAAAACCGGCATTTTCCTAGGAAACTACAAATGCATCAAAACTAACAGATTAAGACAAAAGCAGAGTAGCCCAATTGACTATTTCTTCATTTTCTCTACTTTAATCAAACCCCAAATGACCTGCCAAGCATACAAGCAGCTTCCCCCAGTCTTCAAGTCTGATCTGATTCATCCTCATTCTATATATATATATATATATGCCTCTCTTTTTGTTACAAGGTCCATCAAAACCATACTCATATTAGTTTTCCCTGTGCATATTTGCAAGGAAGTATAGAATTACAAAGTTCATTATATCTCAGAGAAGTTTAAAAAATAAATTAAAAACCCATATACTACTCTATGACCATGGAAGAAACATCATCAGCAAATAGAGAATCGTCTTTCCCACTGTGGGTTTTGGTGGATGCGTTTCTAATCCACACACTTTCCAATTTGGTAATAAATAGCATACACAAGTTCGTCCCGAGATTCCATTCTTTTCTCCAATCGAAACTAGATTTTGGCAACTCAAAGTCTCGGCCTGTGAAAATCAGCAGCTTTGGAGAGGAGTTGAGTATCAGCGAGAAGCAGGGTTGTGAGGAAAAGAAAGATATTGATGGGGAATTGAGCAGAGCAGATGTGAAGATGGTGATGGGAAAACTTGGGATTTTTTGCAGCCCAAAAAGCGAGGAACTGCAAGAGTGGTTCAGTTGCAATAACCTTCCAGGGCTGTTTGAAGAGGAACCCAGTTTGATGGAGCTGAAGGAAGCTTTTGATGTTTTCGATGAGAACAGAGATGGTTTCATTGATGCAGAGGAGTTGCAGAGAGTACTCTGTTTACTGGGTTTGAAGCAAGGATCTGATATTGAAGACTGCAAGAGCATGATTAAGAGATTCGATGAAAACGGAGATGGAAGAATTGATTTCAACGAGTTTGTAAAACTTATGGAAGCCAGCTTTTGCTGATTTCCTTTTTTTTTCTTCGTTTTGAGATCTATTCGAATATGCAGTAGTAAAATTAACAATATCGGTTCAATATTCTCTCTCTTACTTGTGTGTTCCTATGACGATGACCATCATCAACACCAATTTTTCGTTTATGTTTTTTGTATTACAATTATTATATGATTGTTTATATTACTAATAAAGTCTCTCTGCCCACATTATGAATTTGTGCTCAAAAGAAAAGTTCAACTCCAAAAATTTCCTCTAACGTAAATAAATATTGAAAAAATTGAACTTCCAGGTATTTCCCATAAAAAAGCTGACCTTCTCTCAGCTAACGTAGACGAACCAAGCAATTAAGGAATATATTTTCGTTATTTACCGAACTACACGAAAGGAATTGAATATGCCTTTTATATAAAATTCACCGAGAGTGCATATAAACCGTCTACAACATATTGCAAGTGGCAGTCCTTAGAAAAAAAAAAAAAAAAAAAAATTTATAAATCTCCAACAAAGAATTAGAATATTAGTTGGTTTCAAATGAAATACCAATCTTTCCACACCATTTGAAGAAGAAGATTGCACAGCTTTACATACTATCTTGATCTTTGCTGTAAGGAGTTAGGGAACTCATCAAAATGCTATCGTGATTCGTACTGTTAGGTTGTAACTCAATATCCAGAAACTTTCTACATTCCTCTTGACCCTGTCTAGGGGCCACAGTAGCTTTGCCAAGTGGACTCAAATAAAGCCTGGTGCTAAAATCCACAATAAACTCATTGAAAATCTTTCTGTCCCTCAAGAAAGTGGAAATAGGAGTAGGAAGCTCAAACACTATTGAAAGCTGTAATGGAAAGCTACAGAGTTCCATATCTTGTATTTCTCTCCTATTGTAAAGTTTCTCTAAACCCTAAACTTTGAAGAGAGAAAGAAACAGAAATTATCAAAGAAAACCTTTTCTCTTTACTGAATAATTCTTGTGTATTACAAAGTTGATTACAAAGAGTTTACGTACAGCTATTTTAAACAAACACATCACTAAACTGACTTAACAAACAAAGCCAGCTGGCAACACCTTCTAACAGAAATGCTAACGTCATCACACTAATCCACCTCAGCATTATAGCTTTAACTAAGATTTTTGATATATTCCATAATAGCCTCTCTCAATCAAGGCCAGGCTGAATTTCTTCAATTTCTTTTGATTTCTGGTCTCCTTGAAGTCTTTCATATACTTCAAGACTTCTGAATTCATTACAATTGATCAAACATCATTTAATCATCTTCTCATTTCAACATCTTTTCATTTCAACATCTTTTCATTTCAAGCTTTCATTCATTTAGCTTTATCAACTTGAGTATCTTATCTTCAAAAACAAACAACCTTTTTAATCAACAACAGTTAGCAACCATCAGTTTAGTGAGAAATCTTTTTCTCAAGAGTATCTACAGCAACCACATTAAGTCTGCCTCAAAGATACTGAAATCTTTCTACCCCAAGAGCTTAGGTCAAGATATCAGCAATTTGTTCTTGTGTTGGAACATACCGAATTTCAATAATCTTTTCAATCACTCTATCCCTCACAAAATGGATGTCAATCTCAATGTGTTTAGTTCTTTTGTGATGAACAGGATTTGAAGCAAGTGCTATTGCACTCATATTGTCACACCAAATCACAGGCCTTGGCATAACAAGATGTAATTCTGTAGCAAGGCTTTGTAACCAGGCTAACTCAGCTGCTGCATGAGCTAAAGCTCTATATTCCTCTTTAGTGCTGGATTTAGACACTGTATGCTGCTTTTTTGAGCTCCATGATACAAGACTTGCCCCAATGTAGATGACATAACCACTTGTTGATCGACGATTATCTGGATTGCTTGCCCAATCAGAATCTGCAAAGCTGTGAAACACAAGTTTATTAACAGCTTGAAGATGCAAACCATAAGTGATAGTTGACTTCAGATATCTTAGCACCCTTTTATATCCTTCCCAATGAGCTGTGGTGGGAGCACATAAGAGTTGACTCAATTTGTTTACCATAAAAGCTATCTCTGGCCTAGTAATTGTAAGATACTGAAGAACACCTATTGTACTTCTATATTCCTCTAGTTTGACCAATATATATGCATCAAAGATTGATAATTGTTTCCCACCACTCATAGGTGTAGCACACCCTCTTGCTACATCCATTTTTGTCTTCTTTAATAAGTCTTGTATATACTTAACTTGAGTAAGTTATAAGCACCTGTGTCCTCTTGTTACTTCTAAACCTAAGAAGAAGTTTAGATCTCCCAGATCTTTAAGAGAGAATATTGAATTTAATTCAGAAATCAACAAAGTAATTTGCTGTTCACATGAACCAGTTATGACAGCATCATCAACATATACCAATAGTAGAATATGCACATCTGTTTTCTTGAGAATAAAAAGAGAGGTATCATACACAACATTTGTAAAGCCTCTTTGAACCAAAGCATATTTCAGTTTTTCAAACCAAGCTCTCAGGGCTTGTTTCAAACCATATAGAGCCTTGTGTAATTGACAAACAAAGTGAGGAAACTCAGAATTTGTATAACCCTCAGGCTGATTCATATATACCAACTCTTGCAAATCTCCATTTAGAAAAGCATTATTAAAATCTACCTGTTTTATGCACCAGTTCATAGTCAAAGCTATTGTAAAAATGAATCTAATTGTTGTAGGTTTAACAACAGGACTGAATGTTTCATAAAAGTTAAAACCTGGTTTTTGGTGAAACCTCTTTGCAACCAGTCGAGCTTTGAGCTTGTGAACATTGCCATCTGAATTTTGCTTGGTTCTGAAAACCCATTTATTGCCTACTATATTCATTTGTGGCAATCTAGGCATTAAGCTCCAGGTGCTATTCTTCATTAGAGCTTCATATTTTTGATCCATAGCTTGTTTCCATTGAGGACTGCTCAGAGCTTGTTTAACTGAGTCTGGTTCTGCTGTGTTGATACCAAGAAAAGCTTTTGCCTTACTAATTCCATTTTTTGATCGAGTAATCATTGGATGAGAATTATGAGACTCGTGTGAATTGAGTTGAGGCAGATCAACAAAATTAGAAGTTCTTGTTTGAAACTGATCAGTCACATTGTGGATATCAATATCCTCATTAATAACCACATCTTGTGTCAAGACCAAAGGTGATACTGCTCAAATGAATGGTATTTCATAAGGGAGTGAATTTGCTGATGTTGATGAGCTAATTGAAGTAGCTGTAATCAAATTATTTCTAACATCTTGAAAATTGTCATTAGAAATAAAATGACTGGAGCTTTGAGACTGTGAAGCATTATCATAGCTGTTGACATTTTGAGCATTCCCACTTGTTTGAGTAGCTTTGATTATCCTTAGAGGAGCAGTAGTGTCAAGTCTTGAACTTGGCTTATTGAATCTGATTCCTTAGAAAACAGTGTAGACTGAAAAGGAAATTGCACTTCATTAAACACAACACTTTTGGCAATATATAATATGCCAGTAGAGTGTAGGCATTTGTATCCTTTATGAATGCCACTGTAGCCAATAAAAATACACATATCAGTGTGAAAGTTAAACTTTTGATTAGAGTAAGGCCTTAAATGAGGATAGCATGCACATCCAAATACCCTTAATGAATCATAGTCTGGAGACCTGCCAAACAATTTCTCAAAAGGACTGAAAAATTGCAAAACAGCAGTAGATAGTTGATTTATAACATAAACTGCTGTGCTAAAGCTTTCCCACCAAAAGGATAATGGCATATGTGCTTGAGCTAATAAACATAACCCCATTTCAACAATGTGTCTGTGCTTCTGCTTCCTCTCAGATTTACCATTTTGTTGATGAGTATGAGAGCAGGGATGTCTAAAATGAATTCCATTTTTCCGCAAATGAGTATTGAAACCCCTGTACTCTCCACCCCAGTCTGACTGAAGACATTTAATTTTCTTGTCAAAAGTTCTTTCAACTAGACTTTGAAACATGAGAAATGTGTTGAAGGCTTCAGACTTGGATTTTAAGGGATAAATCCAAGTAAATTTGGTCGTATCATCAATAAAATGTATATAATATTTAAATCCTTCTCTTGAAACAACAGGGGCTGGTCCCCACAAATTTGTATGAATGAGTTCAAGTATTTGTGAAGAAGTATTGTTAGAAACAGGAAAGGAACACCAATGATTCTTTCCAAACTGACATGCTTCACAGAATTGCATTTCTTTATTGCTCAATCTCAAATTATTACAAGCAGATATTATCCTTTGCAAAACAGAAAAAGAGACAAGTCCTAAACGTTGATGAATTGTGTTTACATCACAAATAGGAACATTGTGTATCTGAGTTTTATTCTGAGCTGCTACTAGGCCAAGTTGACACTTTTGATGTGAATCAACCTTGTTGAAAGAGGTAAGCACTCCAGACAGAACAATTTTGTTGAACATATGTAATCCTGGTTTGACTGTGAAGTAAATTGTTGAAATTGGTCTTTGTTGACTTCTAATAGTTGAATTAGCCCTCAGAGAAGTTGGAATTTTGAGTTGATAGAGACCATCTTTTAATTCTCCTCTAAGCAGTGCTCTTCCTGTTTGCTTGTCCTTTAATTCACAGTAATTAGAATGAAATTCAGCAATTATTCCATTATCCAATGTGAGTTTTGATATACTTAGTAGGTTTTTGGAAATTTGTGGAACTACCAAAACATCTCTAAGTTGTAATTGACAAGCAAAAGAAGATAAGAGGGTATTACCAATGTTTGTTATCTCCAAACCTTCACCATTTCCAACAACAATCTTATTATTACCATTGTAACCTGCCTGAGTGAATAGACCATCTCCTGATGAAGTTACATGGTTTGTAGCACCACTGTCAAGATACCAATTTGGATCATTGACAGTGAATGATGAAGTAGCAACATGTGCAGTTGGATTGAAACCACCTTGAACAGATTTTGTAGGTTGAAACCCAGTATTAATGTTCTGAACAGATGAGGGTTGTATATTGAAACCAATTTGACCATTTGGAAACTGAGGAGTCATCATGTGTGTTCAATTAACTCCTTGTGATAAGCCAGAGTTGAATGAAGTTCCAATGTTACCAAACTGAGCATTGTTTCCAAATTGTGAGCCAGTAAGCTGAGGTCCTTGAAACTGAGAAGAAATCAGATTTCCTTGAGGACTTTGACCATTGTAATTAAAACCAAGTGAGCCTTGATTACCAGAAAATGAACTAGGACCTCTAACTGAATTGTTCCATTGTTGAGGACCATTAGAAGACTGATTCTATTGTGTAGATCTATATAATCCATTATTAGATAGTTGATTACCCAAATTGCTAGGAAACTGACCAGTAAAATAATAGCAGATATTGGCTGTATGTCCAAATTTATTACAAATTTGACATTGAGGTTTAGAAGGATTGTAAAAATTTCGAGATTGATATCCTCCATTAAACCTTCCTCTACCTCGATTACTTCTGCCATCATTGTACATTCCCATAGCTTGATTACTAAATCCATTCCCACCATGAAAATTGGAACCAGCATTATTACTATCAGAATAGTATTGATACTATTTCCTTGGTTATATCCCATACTACCAGTATTTCTATGTGTCTGCATTAGTATACCATTATGATTAACAACCACAGAAGGAATAGAACTCATAGCATTATTAGCAGAGATAGCAGGACTAAATTGATTTGAAGATGGAATAGGTACAGCAGTATTAGTAGCAACATTGGCTGAAGATTTACCAAATTCAAAGGCTAAAGAAGCATTCTTGTTCTGCAATTTGGTTTCAAAATGACATAAGTGTGATTTTACCTCTTGAAGTCCAGGAAGTTCTGCTCTTGTTGTAAGTGTTTGAGCAAGATTTTCATACTCTTCTCCCAATCCTCCAAGAATGTAAACAACCAGTTCAGCTTCTGATATATGACCTCCACCAGCAAGTATACGATCAGTTGTGGCTTCCATCTTAATGCAATAATCAGCAATTGATAAAGATCCTTGTTTTGTTTGTTGTAGAAGAAGACGAAGATGTATTATACTCATTTCAGACTGAGATGCATACATTATTTCCAAATCATGCCAAAGTTTTCTTAATGTTCTTATACCTACTAGTTGGCTGATGACTGAAGAACTGATCACAGAGATAAGCCAACCTTGCAGTAATTGATCTTGAAGAATCCAGATATGTTGCTCCTTGTTGTAATCAGCCATAACAGAGTCTGAAATTTCTGCTATTCCTCCTGCTATCATTTGCATAAACACTGGTTCTGGTCCAAGAACATACTTGTCAAGTTGATGACCTTGAAGAATTGGAAGAATTTGAGTCCTCCAGATAAAGTAATTTGTGTCATCGAGCTTGATAATGCTATTTGGGAATGGTGATTGGACTATCAGATAATTCTTGAGTTGATCTACTAAGCTTCCTTCTTGATTAAACAAATTCTCGAATTCTGCCATTGTTCCTCAGGATTTTTCTTGCTCTGATACCATGTAAAGTTTCTCTAAACCCTAAACTTTGCAGAGAGAAAGAAACAGAAATTATCAAAGAAATCCTTTTCTCTTTACTGAATAATCTTGTGTATTACAAAGTTGATTACAAAGAGTTTACGTACAGCTATTTAAACAAACACATTACTAAACTGACTTAACAAACAAAGCCAGCTGGCAGCACCTTCTAACAGAAATGCTAACAGCATTGATACCACCTCATCACACTAATCCACCTCAGCATTATAGCTTTAACTAAGATTTTTGATATATTCCATAATACCTATACTCATCCAAATTTTCACCAGTAATCTGTGCAAGAACAGCAGCCATCTTTAAAATGATGGAACCGGTTGGAATCTCTAATGATTATCATCCTATTTGTGGCTTTTGCAATCAGTTTGGCAGCAGAGTGGCAATCGTCGCACATCCTAAGGTTCTTAATTACACGGATGGGTGCCTCGAAAGGTGTTTTCATGAGGCTATATGCTATTGCCAGTTTCTCACTGTGATAACTAAGATAATCTTCTTTCTGCTCATCCTCAACATCATGCAGAACTGCAGCAATATCTGGCACATAGCCTAAAGGTTTTATCATCGCCAACAACTCCCCTACTTTTTCATATATCTGACTAGATTCTGGGTGGATGGAATCCTCTGAAACAAAGACATGAGTGGTATTTCTTATCTCTACCCAGCTTACTCCAGGTTCTTTCTTGATGTTCCTGTCCCTAATCAATTTCCGAATCTTCACAACTCCATCCCATCTCCTTTCTTTGGCATACATATTTGATAAAAGTATATATGTTCCCACATCATTAGGGTCCATTTCTACAACAATTTCTGCAACTCGTCTCCCTAAACTATATCTCCGATGCACATGGGAAGCATTGAGTAAAGTACGCCAAGCAACAACATCCCATTGGACTGGTACAGATCTCATATAACTCTCTGCTTCATCAAGCCGTCCAGCCCTGCTCAAAAGCCTGACAATACATGTATAATGCTCTACTCCAGGTTCAATACCAATTTGTTTCATTAGATGGTTCAAATAATAGAATCCTTGCTGCACCAGACCCAGATGAGCACAAGCAGAGAGGACCCCAACAAAAGTTACATAGTCAGGACACTCTCCAACAGCTAACATGTCTTGAAATACATTAAGAGCTTCCTTACCAAGACCATGATGGGAATACCCAGATATCATTGCATTCCAGGTTATAGAGTTCCGGTTTGTCATGTCGGTGAACACTTTATTTGCTGCTTCAATGTTTCCACTCTTGGTATACATATTGATTAACGCATTTCCAACAATGATATGGATCTTTAAACCTGACTTCTCAGCAGAGGCATGTAAGAGATCTCCATGCCTTAGCGCTGACAAGCATGCACTTGAGTTCAACAAGATAGCAAAAGTATAATCATTTGGAATAACACCTTCAAGTCTCATTTTCGAGAAAAGATTCAATGCTTCTTCAAAGTACCCATTTTGGAAATAAGCAGCCATGACTGTCGTCCAGGAGACAACATTACGAGTTTGCAAGCAACCAAACATTTTCATTGCATTTATGATCTTACCACATTTCCCATACATATCGATGATTGCACTGCTGACAAAGGCATTGCATTCAACCTCTGTTTTCAGCATCCGTCCATGAACTTCCAGACCAAGTCTCAAATTTTTAAGACGGGCACAAAGGCCAAAAATGGTAACATAAGTAACACTATCCCATCTGACATGATCATCTACCATCATAGTTAAAACTTCTATTGCTACCTTCAGCTGCCCATTTTCTAAGAGCCCGTTTATTACTGAATTAAAGGAAAAAATATCATAACCTGGCGTCATATTTAAAACACAAATAGCACCTTCAATTTCCAAACATCTTGAATACATGTGAACAAGTGCATTCTTCACATACTGATGAAACATCATTCCAGACTTCAAGACAAACCCATGACACTGCTTGCCCTCTTCAACTCTCCCACTATCAGAACAAGAAGATAGAACAGTGGTCAATATATATTCATTCGGGCAAATATTGTCAACCAAAACCATACTCTTGAACAATCCAAGAACTTCCAAGGCAAGACCATTGTGTAAATACCCTGCCATTAATGCACTCCAAGAAACCACATTTCTTTTGCGCATCCGGTCGAACAATTGGCGGGCAATCGAAATTTGGTCGCATTTCACGTAGAGATTGATGAGTGAATTAGTTCGAGTTATATCAGTATATGTGGAGGTTTGATTGGAAGTAATGAGATGGGCATGGATTGTTTTGCCAAGTTTAAGGTCTTTAGCATCAGCTGCTACTTTCAAGATCCCAATGGAGTCTTCAAGAGACGAGGGTTTGTGCTTTGGTTTCAATAGAAATGGTGCCAACTTCACAGGCGCAAAGGGATCACCTGGACGTTTCAGAGTGGGCATTGGCTGCACCGCTCCTCAAACTCTCAAAGTTGGGTTATATTTTGCGGCTTGGTGGTCTCTGAACGTGGTGTTCAATATATACAACAAGAAAGTTTTGAACGCTTATCCATATCCATGGCTCACTTCCACTCTCCCACTTGCTGCTGCTTCGCTTATAATGCTCATTTCATGGGCTACCAGAATCGTCGATGCCCCAAAAACGGATTTGGACTTTTGCTCTGTTTTTTTTTGCTTTTGGCTCAACAATGGCACAGGGCTTAATTCTTTATTTTTGGTAAAAATACAGGGCTTAATTCTTTAATTTCACAAAAAGGAGTCAGAGAAAACAGAGCAATTGGTGTACATTTCGAAATGGGAAAATTTTATAGAAACCTCCTAACTTTTGGTCTTAATTCACATACGACCTCCAGATTTCTAACAATTCAAAAACATTTTTTATTTTTAACAGAGATCTAAACTTTTGTTTTCTCTCTCCTATGTGGTGGCAGGTAAAATGACTAAAATATTTTTTATAATAAAATTTTAATATTTTTTATTTCATCTCTTTTTCTTTTTCCTCCCTCTTTCCTCTCTCTTCCCTCTCTCACACGCTCGTTCCTCTCTCTCTCTCTCCCTTAATTTTTTTCTTTCTATCTCTCTCTCTCTCTCCTCTGTTTCTCTCATCTTTTTTTTTCTTTCCCCTTTCATTCTCTTTCTTTTCCTTGTTTAATTTCTATTAACACATGAAAAGAAACATACTAGAAAAAAAAAAAGAAAAACCGGTGGTGGAGCAAAGAAAGAGAAGAGAAAAAAAAGTAGAAAGAAAGAAAAGAGAGAGGAGAGAGAGAGATAGAAAGTGAGAAAGAAGTATTTAAAAAAATAAATATTAGATTTATTAGTGTATGAATTTTGATGCATTTAGGTGGGATAGTTGAATTTGGAAAAAAATTGGCATGGAAGCAAGTGAAAATGCTTGAGGAGAGAAGAAGAAAATCTGGGAAAAAACAAACTAGAAAAAAAAAAAGAAAAAAGATAGAGAAGGAGAGAAAAAATAAATAAATAAAATAAAAAATCAGATTTATTTTAAAATTTTTTATGTTAAACGACTGTTGTACTTTTTTGCTATTAAAATTTAATAGAATTTCATTAACGTGGGGTATTTAAAAAATTTTTAAAATTTGAAAGTTGAATTTAAAATTATATTAAAAATTAAAGGGTGTTTGTAAAATTTCAAAATCTTGTGTATGATTTTGTGATAAAAATATAGGTATTTATGAAAATGAAATACAGGCTCCAGAAATATCCGTAAAAATATTGTTAAAATATTGATATAAAAAAAATAAAAATTTATAATAAATTAAAAAATTTAATATTAATTTATTTATTAAATATTTTATTAATTTATTATTGAGCCAAAAATTATATTTTTTTATATAAAAAAACTATAACATTTATTGATAGTAATAAAAAAATAATTTTATTATATAATAAATTATTTATTAATTAAAATAATAATACAAATGCATAATTATTTAAATATTATTTAATACTACATAAAAAATTTGATGGTTGAAAATTTTTATTCATTTTTTTATTTTCATTTTCAGCAGTCTATGTAAAAAGAAATTAATCAAAAGACGTAATTTTTTTAACAGTTTTGCATGTATTGTTAATATGTCAACTATATAGATTTAATATTAACGTGTGATTATCTTTACTGATAGTTATGATATGAATATATATTAGTTGACTGTGTGCATAACTGGTGTTTTTTGATGGTTGAGCTTGAGAATGTATTTATAAGTTTGTAATTTATGTCATTCTATAAACATTTATTGAATAAGGATTATATTCACTTTTAACTCTCATTGATTGAACATTTGTAAATAAGATTCATTTTTTTACTGTGACATTTTTATTGTAACAATTTTTTTATGTGTATAGTTTTTTCCTACAACACTAATTCTTGGCTTACCTTCTCTACTTCCATAATCTTTGTTTTTCGTTGCATAAGCGTAATATTCTTCACTACTAAATGGACTAAATCTCTGTTGAATTTGTTACTCTTTTGTAACTACTTTTAATTTCACTAAAGTATCCATTTATATCACCATTTGAGCCACTTACTATCAATAGTTTGAAATTCTGAACATGTACTTCTGAAAAAGATATTATGAATTCTAGTTAGTTCTCTTATAAGCTTTTAAAAAAAATCAACACTACTAAACATATTTCTTCAGCAATCACTCTTGTAACATTTATACATTTCTCTTATGCTTATAGAGTAATTTTCAGATCAGGTTCCCTTCTTTATTATCTAAATGAACTAATTTAATCTATTAATATATTTGATACAATATTAAAAAAAAATTACATTCTAATATTTTATTAAAATTCATAATATTTTTAAAAAATTAATAAATATGTTCAATGTCTATAGAAATTTTGGAAATTTTAATAGATTTTTCAAAAATTTCTATAGAAATTATAGAAAATTTAACCAAATTGATAAAGAATTAATATGGAAATTTGTACAGAATTATTGAAGAAATATAAAAATTTCTATAAAAATTATACTTTTTTTTTTTTTTGCTTAAATATTCTATCTATTTCTCCAACAAAAGAAATGAAATTTTCACAAAATTTCATGGAAAAATTTATTATTTTCATCCTTGGCTGAGGCAAATTCAATTGGAATTTGGCATGTAGTAGCAACAGTGTATATGTCAAAAGCAAGGATGAAATAATAAGTATCATCCATAATATCAAAGATGAAAAATATTGAAATATCAACAAAAATATTGACAGAATATCAATATAGATAAGAATTCAAAAGAAATGAAATTTTTTTTTAAAAAAATATAATTTTTTTTAATGAAACTTCATTATATACTTATTTATTATATACTTTATTTACCTATAAAAATTATAAAAATATTGAGTAAAAATTATATTTTTCATAACCAAAAGACATTTAGCATTCGTTCACACTAACAAAAATATTATTATTAAGTAATGAATCGTTCATTAATTAGAATAATAACAATACAAGTACATAATTTTTTAAATAGTACTCAGTACCACATGATTTTTTGGTGGTTAAAAATTTATATTCTTTTTCTCATCTTCATTTTTAGCAGTGTATTCAAAAAAATATTAATCAAATTGTACATCTATTTGATAATTTTGTATATAATTGTTAATATGCCAACCATATGAGTTTTGATGAGGGATGTTGAATTTTATGATATAGGTTTCTTACATAATGAGTTATATAATTAGGCTGTTAATTTTTTTTAGGGAAGTTCATAAGAGAGTGGAGTGAGTCCTTATCAAGTAAATTTTTTAGCCCGCTGATTGCATGTGCCAAATGGGTGAACAATAATCTTTTTTATTTTTATTTTTTTCAAATAATTTTTATTTTTATTTTCAAAGTGTAATCACTGTTTTACATTATTTTCTTTATTTTTATTTTTTCAATTGTTTTATTACATCATTGCTTTCAAATTTTAATTAGTCTAATAGTACAACATTAGTGAAAATGTGTCATGAATAAATAATTATAATTTAAAAAAAATACTCTAATATTTTATAAAACCCATAATATTTATAAAATTTTATAAAAAAATTAATGGGTATTTGCATGTAAATTTTCGCGAATATTTCTATAAAAATTATGAAAATTTAGACTAGATTGTAAATGAATTAACATATAAATTTTGATAGAAATATGCAGAAATTTAAAAATATGAAAATTTAATTCTTTTTTTTTAGAACTTAAATATCTTTTTCATTTGTTAAACAAGTATCCACAAAAAATTTCGTGGATATTTTTAATTTTTTCAACCATGATAAAAAGTTGCACAGATCATCAAGAGGGTGAGCTTGCTTTCAGTGTATTGGGTGCCCAAGCCTTTCCTCTTCCTGGATCATTTTATTCAATTTTTCCTTCTTGGATCTGAATAAGATGATCATTCACCAAACAACAATTTAAAGAGAAATTATTATTTAAAGAAAAGCAAATTCAAGTGAAAATATGTAGGCGATCCTTTAAAATCCTTTTCGATTTTTTTTCCTTTATTTATTTATCAGGATTATAATATTTTTTAAACTAAAAAGGAAATGGCACATAAGTGTGAAATGTTTATCACATGATCAACGTGAGTGTTTATATTTGGATGAGCCCAAGTTAAGAAAAACCCACAAATTTCCAGTCTAAACGTTTGGCAACCTAAAGTCCCCCATATCATACAGTATGGACCAATATGAAAATACTGTCAAATCAATATAAATTGAATCTTTCAAAAAAAAAAATCAATATAAATTGAAAACACACAACAAATAATACAATCTCTATACACACATGTCCTCCTTAAATGGAGAATGGGACCAAGGTTTTGAAACCATCACTTTCCCATGTCATGTAGCCAACCTGGCTTGCACCATTTTGACAAACCTCTCTCTCTCTCTGTCTCTCTCTCTCTCTCTCACACACACACCCCATTAAACTCCACTGGGACCTACTTCTAATTCTATTCTTTGCTCCAAATTTCTGCATAACTCAAACAAACAAATCCCTATGCCACATCTTTGCCGGAAAATCAGTGTCCCATTTTCAAAAACGGTACTGTCATACACACACACATACATCAATGATAGAACCTAATGGTGCATACAGCTAAGCTAGATACCAATATGGTGGCTATTTGATGTGAAATATATGTATATCTTGATAATTGTCAAAATCAAAAACTAACCAAAAATTTAACCAAAAAAAAGAAAACTAACCAAATTCATTCAGTTTTGTGGACTCTGTGAATCTTTACATGGGCCATGGTTTCATATCTCGAAATTCGTGTTCTGTCTTTTATATCTTATATGCTATGATTGTTTCAGTTGGTTGATTGTCATTTATTTTTACAATATATATAGTGTTTATTGCTAAATAGAGGAACGCTAATGGAATCTATATTACCTTGGCCACAATTACTATATAGCTTAAAATGATGCTATTATTTGTCCCTTTCTTCACCGTATTAATCTCTTCTCAAAGATTATAATAGAATCTCTTACATTGGCCTATTTACTCCCCCCATTACGTACGCCTGGCTTTATACTTGCATTAATTTTGATATATAAAAGCTTAACAAGGGAAGGAATAACTAGAGATGGAGGCTTCAGCAAAAAAAAGAAAAAGAAAAATAGAGATGGATGGTGAAACTTTAAACTTACATTAGTCAGTCTATTATCAGATCGACTTAATAATATTATACTGTAATTTTTTTTTAAAGAGTTAGTCTTAATGATTAATCCAACTCAAATAAACAAAGATAATTAAACGATTGTGATTAAAAACTTTAGCATATAATATTATTAAATCGACTTTATACTTGGTGTGTTAAATTAGGAGAAGATATATCATGTGGAATGAAATGAAAATTTCATTTAAGTGCAGGTGTTTTCTAATGCTCTAACTATTTCCCGTCCAAGAATGTGATGAAGTTTAACGGAAGTCATGTGAGAGCAGAAATATCCTAGTGTGTGTGTGTGTATATACACACACACAAAAACACATTCCATGAATTCTATTTTCTGTCGGTGCTTCAGTTTTACGAAGTTGTTGCAAATAATTTCACTCCAAAAAGTCAAACTAATAGTAAACTTTTGCCCTGTAGCTAGGGACCCTCTTGTTTTTGCTTCTATTTATTTTTTGTGGATGAAAAGTTTGCTTCCTAATAAAAAGCTAGCATTTGAAGTTTGAACTGCATGCTCTGACGTGCAGCTACTGTGGAGAGAAAGGCAAGAGGGCTTGATTCTGCTGCAAGTACTCGACCCATTGTTGTTTAGCAGAGTGATATAACGATTCACTGTGGAAAACTGGGACACCACCAAAATATTTCACTCTCAGCCTTCAAATCGATGACAAGGACAGGAAGAAACTGTACAAACACTGGTGGGACAGCTTAATTACGTAGATCTCACATGTGTGTGTTTATATATTATGAAAAATAGATGTTAGTACTTCTTCTGCAATTTTAAGCGGTGAATTTACCCATATTGACCAGGCACTCATATGTACTTCTATCTCTAATTCTACAGAAATAATTAAATTTCTGACATAGCGGATAAGAGTACTCAAACTCTGATTCGCTTAGCTCAATATTTAGATCCTAACCAATTCATGTGTTGATCTCATATGTATATATATATTTATAATGGCTAACTTTTCTCATAGAATTTCAAAGGATCATTAATTATTAGTTATATAGGCATATATAGTTGGGGCAATATAAATATATGATATAATAATGTTTAAAGTATGGAATTCAATCTGAGTTCATCATTCAAAAATTTGAGTTTTTTTAAATCAATACCATCAAATTGTGGTTTGAAATGACATCGGAGACTGCAGATCTTTTGGCTTTTTTATTTGGGTTTATGCCACAGTTGATCCTCAACATTTCCTTGTTCTTGCACTTGACATCTCATTTATTTATTTATTTATTTATTTTTAATTTTGGCATTTAACCTCTCAAGCTATAATTAGGTTGCATTGTTACTACTAAACATATTTTTCGTTAAGCTTCTGTGATCAAAGCACATGGGAACCGCACGTGCTTTAGTTTAATACGCCGTTTGGCTATAAAACGACAGAGAAATCGGACAATGCCCAACTCCTATATGTTTTTCTCCTCCTTCTCCATCAAATCCTTCAAGCACTTCACCACATTCTTCAACGTTTCTGTCCAATTAAACTTCTAATCCTCTCGCTGCTTCAACCTGACGTAGGAAGTCCCGTTAATAAAACCCAGATTCAAAAACAAAGATTAAGAGAATAATCTGGAAATTTAAATCTGCAGATTTCATTAACTTTCAGAAGCTTCAAGCTTCAATTGCACTGAAAAAATGGCGTCCAAAGTTCCCCAGCAAGAAGAAGAAAGCTAGCTTAAATACTGTTCACACAGCCAAACAGTTTTTGACACATGTCACTACAAGATTGAAAAATAAGAAAACCTACAGCTAAATGAAACGCAGCGTTTCTTTAAAAGAAACAAAAGGAAAACAACATTTAATAAAACGACAGTGGAATGAACAAAAAGGCAGCTGCGGTTGAAATAAGGTGCAAGTCTTCTGGTCTTCTCGCAGAGAGCCATTATTCCCCAATTCGAGTGAAATTAGGGATTTCATCCCGTAGAGAGAGAAAACCAGGAGTGAAAGGCGCAGCCTTTCTGGGTCAAGTGGAAGATCCTTCGTCACTCACCCCCGGTTGCTGAAAGCTCGACCGCGAGCGATGAAGGAGAAGTGACGCCGGCGGCATCCGGTGGGAAATATTCGGTGAGGTCCGCAACATTGAAGGTGGGAGAGATGTGCAGCTCTGGAGGTAGATCAATGGAGTAGGCGTTGGTAGAAATCTTCCGGGCAACGCGACAAGGACCGATCCTTTTGGCTTGCAATTTGTGGTAAGTACCTACTGGAAATCTCTCCTTTCGTAAGTGCACCATCACAAGGTCACCAACATTGAAGGTCTTGAACCGTCGGTGTTGATCAGCAGAAAGCTTGTTTTTTCGTTAGAAGATGCAAGCTTTTCAGCAACCTTGTTATGCAATGTGGTGATTTGCTCAGCCAAATCACTTGCTGGTTTGTTAACCCTGTTAGGACTAGCTGCAAGATCTGTGATGTGATTAGGAATTTTTGTATAAACAATAGAAAAGGGACACAAACCAGTAGACCGATTGGTCATGCGATTATAAGCAAACTCAGCCTGTGCCAGGGCTGAATCCCATTGTTTCGGCTTGTCTCCAGCAAGACTCCGTAACATATTTCCGAGAGTTCGGTTGACCACTTCAGTTTGGCCATCAGTCTGTGGATGGTAGGCACTGGAGAACTGTAATGTGGTGTCAAAACGATGCCACAAGGTTCTCCAGAAGTGGCTAATGAATTTGACATCTCGGTCTGAGGTAATGGTTTTGGGAATACCATGTAGACGGACAATTTCCCTGAAAAACAACTGAGCCACATAGGAAGCATCAATAGCCTTTTTACATGGTAAAAAATGAGCCATTTTTGAAAATCTGTCCACCACCACTAAAATGGAATCAAATCCCCGCTGAGTCTTAGGCAAGCCCAAAATGAAATCCATAGATAGGTCCTCCCAGATAGTTTGAGGGATAGGGAGAGGAGTGTACAGCCCTGTGTTTTGTGAGGTTCCTTTGGCACTTTGACAGATACCACATCTTTGAACAAATTGGGTCACATCTCTCTTGAGGTGTGGCCAGTAAAATCTTTCTTCTAGCAGCAGGATTGTCTTATCCCTTCCAGTGTGAGCCGAAAGGCCTCCAGAAAGTAAGTCTTGGATAATTTTAAGTCTTAGGGAACCTTCAGGAATACATAGGAGCTGACCTTTGAACAAGAAACCATCATGTAGATGGTAGTTTCCCACTGGTTCGTGGATGACCAGTTTGTGCCAAATATGTTGAAAATCCTTATCCTCTTGGTATTGGTCCTTGATAGAGTTGAAACTTACCACCTGATTCTGCATTGTAGTTAGGAGGGTCACTTTTCGGCTAAGAGCATCAGCAACTCTATTTAGTATCCCAGATTTATGTTTAAAAACATAAGGAAATTTTTGAATAGTTTCAATCCACCGGGCATGCATGGCATCAATTCTTTTCTGAGATTGGAGATATTGTAGGGCTTTATGATCACTATGGAGAATGAACTGTTTAGCCACTAGGTAGTGTTCCCAATGCTTGAATGCTCGAACGAGAGCATACAATTCCTGGACATAGGTTGTCCATTTCTGTCTTGCTTCACTTAATTTTTCGCTGAAATATTCAATAGGTTTCCCTTCTTGAGTAAGCACAGCTCCAATCCCTGTTTTTTATGCATCGGTTTCGAGTTCAAAAACTTTTTGAAAATCTGGTAAAACAAGTACCGGAGCCTCAGTCAGTTTCTGTTTTAAGGCAGCAAAACTTTCATCTTGTCTAGGTCCCCAATCAAATTTCCCTTTCTTCAAGCAGTCAGATATAGGTCCAGCTATAGAACTAAAACCTTTGATAAATCTTCTGTAAAAAGTAGCAAGACCAAGGAAACTTCGAACTTCAGTGATTGAAGAAGGAGTTTTCCAGTTTTGTATCGCTTGGATTTTGAGAGGATCGGTTTTAATTCCCTCTTTGTTAACAACAAATCCCAAAAACAGTAATTCTTCACTCAAAAATTCACATTTCTTGAGATTTAGATATAGCTTATTCTCCTCCAAAGTCTGAAATACCTGCTGTAAGTGACTGAGATGTTCCTTTTCTGTGTTGCTGTAAATTAGAATATCATCAAAATAGACTACCACAAATTTCCCCGTGTAAGGCTTCAAGATTTCATTCATGAATCTCATGAATGTACTTGGAGCATTACACAATCCAAAGGGCATGACTTGCCATTCATAAAGTCCCTCTTGAGTTTTGAAAGCCGTTTTCCACTCATCGCCAGGTCGTATTCGAATCTGGTGGTAACCACTTCTTAGATCCAACTTAGAAAAAAATTGAGATCCACCAAGTTTGTCCAACATGTCTTCAATCCGCGGGATTGGAAAACTGTATCTCACTGTTATCTTGTTGATGGCTCGACTATCAACACACATCCGGGCACTACCATCTTTTTTGGGTACCAACAAAGCTGGTACTGTACATGGGCTTAGACTTACTCGGATGAGATGCTTTTGAAGTAGGTCATCCACAATTCCTTGCAATTGTTCAACTTCCTTAGGATTCATCCTATAGTGGGGTAGATTTGGAATTGAGGCTCCCGGAATGAGGTCTATTTGGTGCTGTATGTTTCTGAGGAGGGGAAGGTGGTCGGGTAAGTCTTGAGGAGCTATGGTTTTGAACCTTGAAAGTAGTTTTTGGATAGGATATGGGAGGTGTGAGGTATCGGGTGATGGAAGGGTGGTGTTAGGAGAGGTTTTAGCTACTGCAATGATAGCAAAAAGTTGGTGAGAGGTTTTGGTTTCATTGAGGAATTTTTGGCCAGATATGGTGAGGAGTAATGGTGTCGGGTTAGAGGTAGGGTGTGGTGGGAGGGTAGAAGGGCTAGGCCACGGTTTAGAGGTATAGGTGGTCTCGGGTGTGTTAGGGTCCAAAACTGGAGATGTTTTGCTAGGTAACAGCACGACATTCTTTCCTTTCCACTGAAAAGAATATGTGTTGTGTCGACCATCATGAGTGACAAAGTTGTCAAATTGCCAAGGTCGACCTAGGATTAGGTGACACGCATCCATGTCAATCACGTCACAAGCTAACTCATCCAAATACCACTTGCCAATACTGAAAGGTACCTTACAAAGTTCAGAAACTTTAGTCTCGCTGCCCTTTTTAATCCATCCCACTGAATAGGGGTTAGGATGCTTCAAAGTAGTTAATCCAAGAGTTTTCACTAAAGCCTTTGACACTATATTTTCACTACTTCCAGCATCTATTATCACATCACACACCTTTTTATTAATTGTGCACTTAGTCAGGAAAATTGAATGTCGCTGTCCGGGGTTGTTTTGCCTTGGTGTCAATAGGATTTTCTGAACTATACATAGTAGAGGCTCCCCTTGGTCTTCATCCACCAACTCTACCATATCATCATTGTCACCTCCCTCTTCCACATAGCCATCAATGTCATCCTCCCCACTATCCAGAGGCTCTATAAGATTAACAGGCTTCCGCAGGGGGCATTCATTTGATTTATGTCCAGGCTGGTTGCAACGGAAACATTTAAAAGTCTGTGGTTTAGCATACGGGTTGGGTGGTTTTGGGTTTAGGAAAGGAGGCTTGCTGTTTGGTTTTGGCTGAGGGTCGGGTGGCTTAGCAAAGTGGGAGAAAGATTTTTGTTTGTCACTTTGGAAGTCATTAGGGGGTCTCCACTTGATAGGAGCCTTAGAAGCTGACCTCTGTAGTTGTTTTTCAACCTTGGCAGCAAGGTTGATGGTGTCATCTAAGGTCCACACTGGACTCAATTCAAGCCTCTCTTGAATTGGAATGTTAAGTCCTGTTATATATCTGGAAACCAATTGGTCTTCACTCTCATTAAGGTTATTTCTTGCACTAAGTCTGCAAAATTCTTCCGTGTAGCCATCAACACTTCTGTTTTGTTGGGTGCATTGGTGATATTTCTGAAATAACACTCTGCTGTAATCATTAGGGAGAAACCTAGATCTGAGCATTTTCCTCATTTTGGGCCAAAAATGAATAGGATTCTTGCCTTCCCTTCTCCTATTTCCATTCAGCTGTTCCCACCAAGCAGAAGCACCTCCCTTAAATTTATAAGCCACCAACTTAACCTTTTTGTCTTCCGGTATGTTCATATATTCAAAAAAAGTTTCAACAGAATGTAACCAGTCCATAAACTCTTCTATTCCAAGGTGGCCATCAAAATATTGAATATCAACTTTCATTTTAAATTCAGATGGTTGCTGATTATACATGTACTGCTCACCATATTGGGGTCTGGATGGTGTTGTTTCTCCAGGAAATTCAGTTTCTTCATCGGAATCTGAATCTGGAGTAGAATGACGAGGAAACCGATTCCGGTGAGGGTTTAGGAAGAAATGTTGAGCAGGAGGGGCTGGGGGTTTGGGCCGGTCTGGGAAAGGAGTGTGGATTTGGGTGGAATCTGGATGATGGTTAGCATGTGAGTCTGGAATGAATTGAGGAGGTAACTGGCGTGAACAAGGAATTTCTTGCACTCGCGTTCTGTTATTTCCTGAATTTTCCTTGGGTCCAGTAGTGAGAATGGAGCAAAGTTGTTTAATCTCACCAGCGAGATTATCCAGCTTCTGTTCTATACCCGTGATGGATGCCCGTAAGGCTTTCATGCTCTGAGATTCATCAGATACATGGTTGCTGCACTCGCCGGAGGTAGTCATCCCGAGAATCAAAATTTCTGAAGCTCTGATACCAACTGACGTAGGAAGTCAAACCAAAATAACCAGATCCAATATTAAAGAACAATCTGTAATTTCTAAAATACTAGATAAGAGTATTCATTGATTTTCCAGAAGCTTCAAAGCTTCAAAATACAGGGAAATGGCGCAGAAAAACTAGCTGCCTGAGCTTGAAGA
Organism: Ochetophila trinervis; assembly: GCA_003254975.1. Classification (NCBI taxonomy): domain Eukaryota; kingdom Viridiplantae; phylum Streptophyta; class Magnoliopsida; order Rosales; family Rhamnaceae; genus Ochetophila; species Ochetophila trinervis. Next base: position 40,841 of record QANX01004134.1, read on the forward strand.
AGAAAAGCAGTATTAATACTGTTCATTCAGCCTACCAATGACAGACACATGTCCTCCTTGAATGAAAAGACTCTATTAACCTCCTAACTAATTGGAACGGTGCCGTTCCAAAAGAAAGCTTTAAATGAAATAAAAAGCAAACCAAAAACGACAAGAGTAAAAGCCATAAAACGCATGGGAAAAATAAACAAAAATAAAGCTAAATTAGTAAGCTTCAGCTCCGCAGCAGATGTCCCCCAAATTGAATCCAATTTAGGGATTGAACCCGAGAGAGAGATAGAGAGGAGGGTGAAAGGTCTGGTCTTGAACTGAAGAACACAAGAAGAGATCCTTCATCATTCACCCCCATTTTCTTTGGGAAACTCGTCCACGAGTGAAGAAGCTGAAGTGGAAACAGCATCTGGTGGGTGGTATGCCGTGAGATCGGAAACGTTGAACGTGGAGGAGATGTTCAAATCCGGTGGAAGTTCGATGGAGTAGGCATTATCCGAAAACTTCTGTGAAATTCTGCAAGGCCCGATCCTTCTGCCCGAAGCTTGTGGTAAGTCCCTACTGGAAACCTCTCTTTCCTTAAGTGCACCATCACAAGGTCTCCAATATTGAAGGTCTTGAACCGTCTATGTTGATCTGCTGAAAATTTGTATTTTTCATTAGAGGATGCAAGTTTTTCAGCAACCTTGTGATGCATTTCATGGACTTGTTCAGCCAAGTCACTTGCTGGTTTGTTAACCCTATTAGGATTAGCTGAAAGATCTGTGATGTGGTTAGGAATTTTTGTATAAACAATAGAAAAGGGACACAAACCAGTAGACCGATTGGTCATGCGATTGTAAGCAAATTCAGCCTGTGCTAGGGCTGAATCCCACTGTTTTGGCTTGTTTCCTGCAAGACACCTTAACATGTTTCCAAGGGTTCTGTTAACCACTTCAGTCTGGCCATCAGTCTGTGGATGGTAGGCACTGGAGAACTGTAAAGTGGTATCAAAACAATGCCAAAGGGTTCTCCAGAAGTGGCCAATGAATTTTACATCCCTGTCAGAGGTGATGGACTTGGGAATTCCATGTAGTCGAACAATTTCTCTAAAGAAAAGTTGGGCCACATAGGTAGCATCAATGGCTTTCTTGCAGGGTAAAAAATGAGCCATTTTCGAAAATCTATCTACCACCACTAAAATTGAATCAAACTGCCTTTGAGTCTTAGGTAAACCAAGTATGAAGTCCATAGAAAGGTCCTCCCATATTGTCTGTGGAACAGGAAGAGGGGTGTAAAGTCCTGTGTTTTGTGAGGTTCCTTTGGCACTTTGACAGATGCCACACCTTTGAACAAATTGGGTCACATCTCACTTGAGGTGTGGCCAGTAAAATCTTTCTTCCAGCAATAAAATTGTCTTATCCCGTCCAGTGTGAGCTGAGAGTCCTCCAGCATGTAATTCTTGGATAATTTGAAGTCTTAGAGAACCTTCAGGATTACATAGGACTTGCCCTTTGAACAAGAAACCGTCATGTAGATGGTAGTTGCCCACTGGTTCATGGAGGATCAGTTTGTGCCAAATCTGTTGAAAATCCTTATCCTCTTGGTATTGGTCTTTGATAGAGTCGAAACTTATCATTTGAGTCTGCATTGTTGTTAAGAGGGCCACCTTTCGGCTTAGAGCATCAGCAACTCTGTTTAGTACTCCAGATTTATGTTTAAAAACATAAGGAAATTTTTGAATGGTTTCAATCCACCGGGCATGCATAGCATCAATTCTTTTCTGAGATTGTAGGTATTGTAGAGCTTTATGATCACTATGTAGAATGAATTGTTTAGCCACTAGGTAGTGTTCCCAATGCTTGAAAGCTCGAACGAGAGCATACAATTCCTGGACATAGGTTGTCCATTTCTGCCTTGCTTCACTTAATTTTTCACTGAAATATTCAATAGGCTTCCCTTCTTGAGTAAGTACAGCTCCAATTCCTGTTTTAGATGCATCTGTCTCAAGTTCAAAAACTTTGTCAAAATCTGGTAAAACAAGTACGGGTGCCTCAGTCAGTTTCTGTTTTAAGGCAGCAAAACTTTCATCCTGTCTAGGGCCCCAATCAAATTTCCCTTTCTTCAAGCAATCAGTGATAGGACCAGCTATTGAGCTAAAACCTTTAATAAATCTTCTGTAAAAAGTAGCAAGACCATGGAAACTACGAACTTCAGTGATTGAAGAAGGAGTTTTCCAGTTTTGAATCGCTTGGATTTTGAGAGGATCGGTTTTAATTCCCTCTCTGTTAACAACAAATCCCAAAAACAGTAACTCTTCACTCAAAAATTCACACTTCTTGAGATTTAGATATAGCTTATTCTCCTCCAAAGTCTGAAATACTTGCTGTAAGTGACTGAGATGTTCCTTTTCTGTTTTGCTGTAAATAAGAATATCATCAAAATATACTACCACAAATTTTCCCGTGTAAGGCTTTAAGATCTCATTCATGAACCTCATGAATGTGCTAGGAGCATTACACAATCCAAAAGGCATGACTTGCCACTCATAAAGTCCCTCTTGAGTTTTGAAAGCCGTTTTCCACTCATCACCAGGTCGGATTCGGATCTGGTGGTATCCACTCCTTAGATCCAACTTAGAAAAAAATTGAGATCCACCAAGTTTGTCCAACATGTCTTCAATCCGATGGATTGGAAAACTGTATCTCACTGTTATCTTGTTGATGGCTCGACTATCAACACACATCCTGGCACTACCATCTTTTTTGGGCACCAACAAAGCTGGGACTGCACAGGGGCTTAGACTCACTCGGATGAGATGTTTTTGAAGTAGGTCATCCACAATACCTTGCAATATTTCAGCTTCCTTAGGATTCATCCTATAGTGGGGTAGATTTGGAATTGAAGCTCCCGGAATGAGATCTATTTGGTGCTGTATGTTTCTGAGAGGGGGAAGGTGGTCGGGCAAGTCTTGAGGAGCTATGGTTTTGAACCTTGAAAGTAATTTTTGGATAGGGTATGGGAGGTGTGAGGCATCGGGTGATGGAAGGGTGGTGTGAGGAGAGGTTTTAGCTACTGCAATGATAGCAAAAAGTTGAGGAGAGGCTTTGGTTTCATTGAGGAATTTCTGGCCAGATATGATGAGGAGTATTGGTGTAGGTTTAGTGGTAGGATGTGGTGGGAAGGTGGAAGGGCTAGGCCACGGGTTGGAGGTGTAAGTGGACTCGGGTGTGTGAAGGACCAAAACTGGAGGTGTTTTGCTAGGTAACAGCACTACCTTCTTTCCTTTCCACTGAAAAGAATATGTATTGTGTCTGCCATCATGAGTCACAAAGTTGTCAAATTGCCAAGGTCGACCTAGGATTAGGTGACACGCATCCATGTCAATCACGTCACAAGCTAGCTCATCCAAGTACCACTTACCAATACTGAAAGAAACCTTGCAAAGCTCAGAAACTTTAGTCTCACTGCCCTTTTTAATCCATCCCACCGAATAGGGATTAGGATGCTTCAAAGTAGTCAAACCAAGAGTTTTCACCAAAGCTTTAGACACTATGTTTTCACTGCTTCCAGCATCTATTATCACATCACACACCTTTTTATTAATTGTGCACTTTGTCCGGAAAATTGAATGTCGCTGTCCGGGGTTGTTTTGCCTTGGTGTAAGCAGGATTTTCTGTACTATACATAGTAGAGGTTCCCCTTGGTCTTCATCCACCAACTCCACCATGCCATCATTGTCACCCCCCTCTTCCACATAGTCAACAATGTCATCCTCCCCATTAGCTAGAGGTTCTATAAGATTAATAGGCTTTCGCAGGGGGCATTCATTTGATTTATGTCCAGGTTGGTTGCAACGGAAACATTTAAAAGTTTGAGGTTTAGCATAAGGGTTGGGTGGTTTCGGGTTTACAAAAGGAGGCTTGCTGTTTGGTCTAGGTTGAGGGTCGGGTGAGTTAGTAAAGTGGGAGGAAAGTTTCTGTTTGTCACCTTGGAAATCATTAGGGGGTCTCCACTTGATAGGAGCCTTAGAAGCCGACCTCTGTAGCTGTTTTTCAACCTTGGCAACAAGGTTGATGGTGTCATCTAAGGTCCAAACTGGACTCAATTCAAGCCTTTCTTGAATTGGAATATTAAGACCTGTAATATACCTGGAAACCAATTGATCCTCACTCTCATTGAGGTTATTCCTTGCACTAAGTCTGCAAAATTCTTCAGTGTAGCCATCAACACTTCTGTTTTGTTGGGTGCATTGGTGATATTTCTGAAATAACACTCTACTGTAATCACTAGGAAGGAATCTGGATCTGAGCATTTTCCTCATTTTAGGCCAAAAATGAATAGGATTCTTGCCTTCTCTCCTCCTATTTCCATTCAGCTGTTCCCACCAAGCAGAAGCACCTCTTTTAAATTTATAAGCCACCAGCTTAACCTTTTTTTCCTCCGGTATGTTCATATATTCAAAAAAAGTTTCAACACAATGCAACCAGTCCATAAACTCCTCTATTCCAAGGTGGCCATCAAAATATTGAATGTCAACTTTCATTTTAAATTCAGATGATTGATGATTATACCTGTATTGCTCACCATATTGAGGTCTGGTTGGTGTTGTTTCTCCAGGAAATCCAGTTTCATCATCAGAATCTGAATCTGGAATAGAATGACGAGGAAACCGATTCCGATGAAGGTTTGGGGAAAAATGTTGAGCAGGTTGGGCTGGGGGTCTGGGTCGATTTGGAAAGGGTGTACAGATTTGGGTGGGATCTGGATGATAGGTGGAATCTGGATGCTGGTTAGTATGTGGGTCTGGAATGAATTGAGGAGGTAACTGGCGTGAGCAAGGAATTTCTTGCACTCGCGTTCTGTTATTTCCTGAATTTTCCTTGGGTCCAGTAGCGAGAATGGAGCAAAGTTGTTTAATCTCACCAGCGAGATTATCCAGCTTCTGTTCTATACCCGTGATGGATGCCCGTAAGGCTTTCATGCTCTGAGATTCATCAGATACATGGTTGCTGCACTCGCCGGAGGTAGTCATCCCGAGAATCAAAATTTCTGAAGCTCTGATACCAACTGACGTAGGAAGTCAAACCAAAAATATCCAGAACTAATATTAAAGATCAACCGGAATTATCTAAAATACTAAATAGGAGTTTTCATTGATTTTCCAGAAGCTTCACAGCTTCAAAATACAGAGAAATGGCGCAGTAAAATCTATCTGCCCGAGCTTGAAGATGAAGAGCAGTATTTATACTATTCATCTAGCCTCTAAATGACAAACACATGTCCCTCTGGAACAAAAAGACTCAACTGCCCTCCTAAACTAATTGGAACGCACCGTTCCATTTGAAAACTTTAAAGGAAATAAAAGACATGCCAAAACGCATAGCCAATAAACATAAAACGCAAGGGAAATTAAACAACAGAAATCTAAATTAATAAGCTCCAGTTCTGCAGCAGCTTTCCCCCAATTTCAATTCAATTTAGGGATTGAACCCGAGAGAGAGAGAATGCTGAGTGAAAGCCAAGGTCTGGTCTTGAAATGAAGAACACAAGAGGAGATCCTTCGTCACTCACCTCCATTCGTTTTGGAAAGCTGGTCCGCGAGTGAAGAAGCCGAAATGGAAGCAGCATCTGGTGGATGGTATGCCGTGAGATCGGCAATGTTGAACGTGGAGGAGATATTCAAATCCGGTGGTAACTCGATGGAGTAGGCGTTGTCCAAAAATTTCTGGGAGATTCTACAAGGTCCAAGTCGTCTTGCCTGAAGCTTGTGGTAAGTTCCCATGGGAAACTGTTCTTTCCTTAAGTGCACCATCACAAGGTCTCCGACAGCGAAGGTCTTGAACCGTCGATGTTGATCTGCCGAGAATTTGTATTTCTCGTTAGAGGAAGCAAGTTTTTCAGTAACCTTGTGATGCATTTCAGTGACTTGCTCAGCCAAGTCGCTTGCTGGTATGTTAACCCTCTTAGGATTAGCTGAAAGATCTGTGATGTGGTTAGGAATTTTTGTATACACAATAGAAAAGGGACACAAACCAGTAGACCGATTGGTCATGCGATTGTAAGCAAATTCAGCCTGTGCCAGAGCTGAATCCCACTGTTTTGGCTTGTCTCCTGCAAGACACCTTAACATGTTTCCAAGGGTTCTGTTGACCACTTCAGTTTGGCCATCAGTCTGTGGATGGTAGGCACTGGAGAACTGTAAAGTGGTGTCAAAACGATGCCAAAGGGTTCTCCAGAAGTGGCCAATGAACTTAACATCCCTATCAGAGGTGATGGACTTGGGAATGCCGTGTAGGCGGACAATTTCTCTAAAGAAAAGTTGGGCTACATAGGTAGCATCAATGGCTTTCTTGCAGGGTAAAAAATGAGTCATTTTCGAAAATCTATCCACCACCACTAAAATTGAATCAAACTGCCTTTGAGTTTTAGGTAAACCCAGTATGAAGTCCATAGAAAGGTCCTCCCATATTGTCTGTGGAATAGGAAGAGGGGTGTAAAGTCCTGTGTTTTGTGAGGTTCCTTTTGCACTTTGACAGATACCACATCTTTGAACAAATTGGGTCACATCTCTCTTGAGGTGTGGCCAGTAAAATCTTTCTTCCAGCAATAGGATGGTTTTATCCCTTCCAGTGTGAGCTGAGAGTCCTCCAGCATGTAAGTCTTGGATAATTTGAAGTCGTAGAGAACCCTCGGGAATGCATAGGAGCTGTCCTTTGAACAAGAAACCATCATGTAGATGGTAGTTTCCCACTGGTTCGTGGAGGACCAGTTTGTGCCAAATGTGTTGAAAATCCTTATCCTCTTGGTAATGGTCCTTGATAGAGTTGAAACTTATCATTTGAGTTTGCATTGTAGTTAAGAGGGTCACCTTTCGGCTAAGAGCGTCTGCAACTCTATTTAGTATTCCAGATTTATGTTTAAAAACATAAGGAAATTTTTGAATAGTTTCAATCCACCGGGCATGCATTGCATCAATTCTTTTCTGAGATTGTAGGTATTGTAGGGCTTTATGATCACTATGTAGAATGAAATGTTTAGCCACTAGATAGTGTTCCCAATGCTTGAATGCTCGAACGAGAGCATACAGTTCTTGGACATAGGTTGTCCATTTTTGTCTTGCTTCGCTTAATTTTTCACTGAAATATTCAATAGGCTTCCCTTCTTGAGTAAGTACAGCTCCAATTCCTGTTTTAGATGCATATGTTTCAAGTTCAAAAACTTTTTCAAAATCTGGTAGAGCAAGTACTGGTGCCTCAGTCAGTTTCTGTTTTAAGGCAGCAAAACTTTCATCTTGTCTAGGCCCCCAATCAAATTTCCCTTTCTTCAAGCAGTCAGTTATAGGGCCGGCTATAGAGCTAAAACCTTTGATAAATCTTCTGTAAAAAGTAGCAAGACCATGGAAACTTCGGACTTCAGTGATTGATGAAGGAGTTTTCCAGTTTTGTATCGCTTGGATTTTTAGAGGATCGGTTTTAATTCCCTCTCTGTTAATAACAAATCCCAAAAACAGTAACTCTTCACTCAAAAATTCACACTTCTTGAGATTTAGGTATAGCTTATTCTCCTCCAAAGTCTGAAATACCTGCTGTAAATGACTGAGATGTTCCTTTTCTGTTTTGCTGTAAATTAAGATGTCATCAAAATATACTACCACAAATTTTCCCGTGTAAGGCTTCAAGATCTCATTCATGAACCTCATGAATGTACTTGGAGCATTACACAATCCAAAAGGCATGACTTGCCATTCGTAAAGTCCCTCTTGAGTTTTGAAAGCTGTTTTCCACTCATCTCCAGGTCGTATTCGAATCTGGTGGTAACCACTTCTTAGATCCAACTTAGAAAAAAATTGAGATCCACCAAGTTTGTCCAACATGTTTTCAATCCGAGGGATTGGAAAACTGTATCTCACTGTTATCTTGTTGATGGCTCG
>QANX01004138.1:0-46322 GCA_003254975.1 Ochetophila trinervis
ATCATAACTCTTACATCGTGTCCACTGGACCCGGCCTGAAAGGTCGGTGCCTCAGTTCTTGGCAAGTTGCCAATAGGTACGGCCTGAAAGGCCTGCACCTGTTGTTCCTCTTGGCCGTTAGTCGGCCTTGCATCATTCGACGCAATTTGAGTCATCTGCACCTGTTGGCGCAGCAAGTCCATGATTCCCTGCAACATCTGCTGCTGGGTCTCCTGGTATGTCTCCAACTTCTGGGAAAGCTCCCGGATCGAATCCTGGGTAGACGTTTCTGTCGTGTCCGGAATCCTTCCAGCTTCCCTTTCTGTTCCAACTTCCTCCGACACGTTTCGGCTGCTAATGCTGTCATGGGTGTCGGATGCCTGATTCTTCGAGCGAGTCTGCACCATCTTCTAAGTTGAAAACTTGTCAGTCCCACCGGGCGTGCCAAAATATATGTTGGTGTAAAACACAACAATTGGTCGTCTCCTAGGTGTGCGGGCATGCCACTTCGAATCTAAAACAATCCAAAGAAAATAAAATGTGCGCCAGTTAAATCAAACTACTCAAACAATTGTATTAATTATTGAGAACAAAATAATTAAAAGGTTACAGATGCCTTTCAGATCAAAGGACTTTTAAATAAAATTTTTAACTAAAAAAAAACTAAGAACACTTGACTACTCGAAGTAAATTCTAAAGAGAATAAACTAAGTTGTCTATGTTGTAGTTGTGTTGATGCAGGGATCCCTTTCAAAGTTGAAGAAGCTTGAATTTATAAGCAAAGAATTTCTCAAGAAGCTTGCTTACTTCCGATGTGGGACTTTTTCAAGAAACCAACTCATTTATACTTGTGAAAGTCCAAAACATACTCATTCCCAAACAATGTGGGATAGTTGCTCTTTTCCAAAGTAGAATATTAATTTTCTAAGCAAAATTAGTATGTGGTCCAAACAATGTCATTTTTGTTATGTAGAGAAGAAAAAAAACTATGGACGATAAAAAAAACGGAAATCTATTTGGCTCTCCACTGTCCTTTATAATATATAAGATATATTAGTAGATGTATTTACTGCTGGGTTTGCCCACCTACGTTATGGTGGATTTTTTATTTAATTTAACATTTTATTTCTTTAATGAGAGTCACACCCATTTTATAACTATCGCGCAAGCATAGTATAATAAAACTATATTTATAAACAAAAATTCTAATTTTAACCAAAAAATGAAGAATCAAAATTTCTATGATGGACGCCAATGTAACGTTAATGGAAGTCTGGCTTTCATTCAATATGGTCATGATGCCCATCTTAGAAAAATTATATATATATATATATTAATTATTGGACGTAAGTATTCGACTAGGAAATAGGAATTATTGAAATCTATTACAGAAAAAAAAAATATNGACGTAAGTATTCGACTAAGAATTAGGAATTATTGAAATCTATTACAGAAAAAAAAAATATATCATTATATAGACATGCTTTTTTTGTATTTCAGAGAAATTCTAGGATATAACTAAGTTTTATTATGAAATTTTAAAAAGTATTATTCTATTATAGATAAATATTACTTTGTTATAAATATTATAAATTAGTATTACTCATTCATAAGAGAGTAATATTTATCTATAATAAAATAACATTATCAAAAATAAAATAATATTTTTCAAAGTTTTATAATAAAATTTCAAATAAGAAGTTGCACTCGCTCTTCATTGTTTGCATTCTTTGTATTTTGGGTGTATACAGTTGGGTGTACTCAGAAATACCCTAGGGTGTAGCATACATTAGGCCAGCTTTGATCAGGTTGAAATGAAAAGACTCGGCCCGACCCAGTGTTGGTTTTTATTCTGGAGGTTGGGAAGTAGCTACTTCAGGTTAATGATGGCCTGATCCAGCTTGTGTGTTATGCAACTTTCCAGATTAAGCTAAGAAAAAATGCAGGCCCAAAACCACACAACCAGCAGCAAGTTCAGTAGGATGGAATGCAACTTTCTTTTTTGTTTTATCATTAGGTTATTCGAATTCAAAACCTTACATATACTAGAGGGTGGGCATGGAATGTGAACATTGCTATTAGGCTGACCCCGCAGGGACTTGGCAAGCATCTTTCATTCACACTTTTTATTTTTTTTGCTTCTGTGTTGAGTTTGTTCATGGCCCAGCTAGTTCTCTCTGACAGCCATTGTTGTGATGGTAGTGGTGGTGGTTCAAAGATAACCTTCCTTTTTCATTCTCTTCAAATGGTTAATCTTCCCTAGTTAGGTAGCAGCAAAGTTGCTAGTGGAATGGATACAATCGGCTAGTCAAATAGTAAATCATCCTTTGGCACTGCTCACATGTTAAGCCGCCTAATAATGTTGTTTTCCCTTGTTTGAATAGGTTTTGGAGCTCATTAGCACTCTCTGGTCTAGCTCTTCCAAGTGTATTTCTTTGTAACATTCTTGACCCATCCATCTAAAAACAGCTATTAAAAACTATCATCCCCTAAATAATCCTTATTTATAGTCAGATCTCGTTCCTTATGACTATTTTTATTTTCCGCATATATAGAGAACCTAACACAAACCCCTGAAGGCAATCCGGAAAACCTTAACAAACACGACATGCTTTGGTAATGGAAGGGATGTGGTGGATCTCTACTTGCTCACTTCTAGAGTAACAATTCTTGCAGAGAATTGAATACGTCATCTGGATTCTTTTCCATCTGATACTGTTCATAACAGATTACAAAGTAGCAGTTTTTTTTCTTTTTTTTAAATAAAGAAATGAAACTCTATTTTGTGAACCGAATGCCAGTCATATCAGCAGCAAAAAGAGAAGCATTACCAACCAATCGTTTGTTTGCCCACAACCATCATTTCACCTCGTGCAGAAGTAACAAAAATAGTTACAGCAATAATATAATACAACTTGGTAATATAACTTCAATGTGCCAACATCTAGACTGGAATCATGATCATGCAAACATTTTTCAAAATTCATCATATAATGGTAACTTAATGAGCACAGTAACACAAAAACTTGTAAGATATACACTTTTATATGATAATAGTATCAAATAGTGTACAGGAGTTGGAAAAAAAAAAAGAAAAAAAAAAAAAAAAGGCCGCCTTACAATTCTTCCCCAGCCAATGTACATCTTATACAAACCCAGCCCTCATCTCAAACTACAACCTTGCTCTACCTTTTTGCATCACAAAACCCTGGCACAAGGTGACACCCTAAGGCTAACTGCAAGATATAAATTGCGGCTGACAAAACATGTTAACTGGTATGCACCCAAATTGCATATCCACAATGAAAAGGAACTAGAATTATTGATCAACAAATCCAGTGAGAGGAAACCTCACATGTCAATACGTAGAAGTGGGGAAGGAGGGATTAAGAAAAATAAGATACCTACATTCCCTCGTAATTTAGTCACTGATAAATAAAAACCGTCATGGCAAAGCAAAATTTCCCAGCTTAGTAGATGGAAGCATCAAATCTTGGCTCATAAAAACAGACCTGGCTGTTGTATGACTGAAGAGCACATCCAGCAATCCAAGACCATGCCTTCTTATCCACATCATAAAGCAGGCCCTTTCCTTGGTTCCAGGATGTAAAGCATATTAAATTATCCTGTCCAAAGCACTCAAATCTCTCAGCTGATAATCTTAACAATGCTCGAAAATACTTTGGTGGCATTCTACTAATCTCCACCCACATAATTTTTGCATGATCCAACTCCCAAATTCTCATACTCTGAAGGGTACTGTAAAGACCAATCCTTCCAACAAGAAAAAGACGCTTCTGTGTTCCAGCAACCAAATATCCATCCAATAAAGACCGTGGAAACTTAGCAGGAATGTGTTCCCAATACCCAGTATCCAGCCGATACATCATCATGCCAAGTGGTGAAAGGGTTTCCAGATACAACTTGGAGTCACAATATGCCATCTTTGAGGAGCACAGATTAACTGCAGGCATTATCTGGTGAATTGACCAACTATTGAGCTTCGAATCATATACTTCAGTTGGCAATGACTTGTCACCATAAATATCGCTAGTGGCTATAACTTTAAACGAGCGACCCTTCCGATCAACAACCATGATCAGCTGCCTTTGCTGATTATAATGCATATTTGGCAATGTCCTCCAAGTTTGAGTGAGGGGATTACAAATTAAGGTTTTGAAAGTTAGTCCATCAAGCCCAGAAAAGCAAACTAACCCACCAGAAGAACCAACTAACCAGAACGCCCATGGTGGCAAAAATGTGAATGGAATCCTATACCATGTCTTTAATGGCAAGCTGAAGACTGAGCATTGTGGAGTCAGCGAGTTCTTCCAAAATGTAAGAAGACAAGGCCCATGAGACGGCACTTGTGAATGAAATTTAAGAAAACTACTATCTTGAAGAATTGAATTCCAGCGTTTACAAATGCAACGTAGCCGAAATATCATAAAGGGTGGAACTCTGGCTAAGATCTCATTCAACAAGTCCTCCGGCAACATCGCCCAGATGTTATCTTCCATTTGAACATCAGGGTGCACAACTTTACCAAATGTGGCAACCGTTTCCTCATCTAGTCCCCGTGGTTTTGTCTTTATCACTTTTTGCCTTGAAGGGCTAGTGTTCCTCGATCCAACACGACCTAAGGGACTCGTATTTCTCGATCCTCCACCTCTAAGAGGCGACACTTGCTTCACATTTCTATCATCTTCACGAGAACACTCGGTTTTCGCTGATTTTGGACTAGATACTCCAGACCCAGATTCAGAAGATTCCCCAATATCATCCATGATGGTCAAATTTCTAAAAACCTAATTAACCCAATTGCAAAAATTTTTCCAATCACCAATTTGCTACCTCCAATTTATGTTTCTGACCTCAAAGGCCCCAAAAAAAAATCAAAGATTTTTTGTCCGAATACTGATTTCCAGTAAACCCATAAATACAAATAGAAGCTCCCCTAACCCATTGAACAGAACCCGCATTAAAGTTCATATCCAAAAACCCAATTCCTAACTCAGATCCAAGTTTGATAATCTTGTAAAAGTACTCAGATGCTACAGATAAAAATCTAAACTTTTCTCTTTTTTCTTTTTGCCTCCGGTTAAAGATTAGAAAACTGGGGCGTTATGGACGAAGATGTTTACCTCATGAATCAAAAAGCTTCTGAAATTACTTGATGAAGGGGAAGCTAGCGAGAGAGCTTGGAGAAGTAAAAATTCTGACATAGAAATGAGGGAAAAACCTACCTTCAAGACTCTCTCTCTCTCTCTCTCACCAAAAAAGACTTCTCTCTCTAACACTTTGTGTTTGATTTATTTTGTCACTATTTGACAATATATTACATATACGAATGGAAAATTCAGTAAAGTATTTGTAGTTGTGATCTGCTACAGAGTCTGTTGAATGAGGCTGTGCAGACCAATAAGAGACGGCCACGTCACAAATGAAACTTGTCAAGTCAACGGTTGATTCTCCGTATTACCAGCTGATAATATGATTTCATTGTTTTACCTTACATGCTCAGCACCAACGCTTGCCAAGAGATTTGAAATATGACGAGGATTTTTTTTAATTTTTTTTTTCTTGAATATGAAGAGGATTTTTTTTTTTTTTTTTTCATTGAAAGTAACTTTAGACCTGCAATGGAGATTATAGAACAAATCTATTTACTACCATATCAACAACCAGAATATCAGGTTCTCAAGAAGTAAGGCTATAATCATAATCAAAATACAAAAGGTTGCAATTAGAGGCAAAAGTTTCTTATACAAAGACTGAGTTTATTTTTTAGGAATAGATGTAATTTAATACTTTGTAATTAGATAAATTTTGCACATTAAATTTATAATTTATATTTTGTGTTATATTAAATTTGTTTTTTAAATTTTAATATTCTATAGCTTGATAAACTTGCATATTATATTTTTTATTTTTATATGTTCTACCATAAAATTATCAAAAGCCTAAAACATCAATCGATGAATAACTTTCAGCATCATCCAAAATTCATTAAATTAAATTTTTATACTTTGGATAAAAAAAAAAATTGACGCCGTTTAATGAAAGTCTAAGGCATAAAAAATAAATTAAAAACTTCATGTGATATACTTGAAAGTTTAATTTGATACAAAATATAAATTAAAAACTTCAAATAATACATTTGAAATTTAAAATCTAATGTATAAATTTATCAAATTATAAAATATTAAAGTGTAATTAAATTTTCAAAAGGATTGTGTAAAAAAGCTGAAACATAGTTAACTATTTTTTAGAAAAAAAATTAATATATTTTTATTTTATTTTATTTTAAGTTTTGGTGGTTGCTGTGCCATAATGTAGAGAATCTACTCATCCAGTGCATTTGTTGTTCCTTATTATATTTACTGGGTCTTCTAATTTATTTATTTATTTATTTATTTTGTTTTTAAAGAACTGGATCTTCCCATTTAAATTCAACTAAACTCTTGAATCTTAATATAATAATTTTAGATTTATTAAAATATTTATTAAATTTATTTACTAAATGATGCAATAATTTTTTAATTTTTTATTTTGCTTTAAGAGTTCAGCTATACATATTTAANATTCGGATAAGGATATTTATGTCATTTAGCACTCTGACACAGTTAGAGTTACTGATTTTTTACAGTGTAAAAGGTATTTTTGAATTATACGGAATCTGAAAGTCTAATTTGATATTATACTAAAAGTCAGAGGGTGTTCGTAAAATTATCCCTAAATTTCATGACAGATACCGAAAAAGTAAATACCCTTCAAGTATTACAGTAGAGAAAGAGAAACCAGATGATCCAGTAGGGTCCATGCCAGAAGGGTCTTTTCTCACTGTTTCAAGGTAACTTCCTTACAAAAATTATACCTCAACGTTCAACTATCTTTTCATAATATAACAATTAATAGGATTTTGTCAAAAATCAAGAACAAATGAAACCTCAAAAAATATACTGTAGACCAAATGCTAATTTTGTATATAATTTTCTTTGTAAACAGACTATTTTCAGTTGAGAAAGGTCCCTGTGCTTTTTTTTTTCTTTTTTCTTTTTTTAAAAAGAAAAAAAAAGTTTTGAGGATTTTCTTGTCAATAATAAAAGGACTTGTAGTCAGAAAAATAATATTTACATCAAGATAGATCATTTTGTAAGATAGATACAAAATCAGGATGGGGATTTTACCAACCAGTATGCAGCTTAATTTTTGAGGGAGATTTTGAAGAAACCAAAATGATGATAAGTAGAAATAATTTTAAATTGC
Source organism: Ochetophila trinervis (assembly GCA_003254975.1). Taxonomy (NCBI): domain Eukaryota; kingdom Viridiplantae; phylum Streptophyta; class Magnoliopsida; order Rosales; family Rhamnaceae; genus Ochetophila; species Ochetophila trinervis. The sequence continues at coordinate 7,249 of QANX01004138.1, forward strand.
AAATTGACCAGAAATTGTAATGTCAAGAACAACAACTTGATCTAATCTGTCACACATAATTGGGGCTAATCTTAATTCTTTATATATTATTTTCGTATCTATCGTTGATTTAAAGACTTTGTAATCCCAAAATGTCTGCATTTTGTTTGATGGATTTTGAAATATTTTATCGGTGAAAACCAGAGTAATTTGGTCAAAGCGACCAACTACGAGTAGATTCACCATATCTATTATAAATTTAGTTGCACAAGACTCCAGGCAATGAAAACGCATTCAGTTAAAAAAATAAAATAAAAAATAAAAATGCAAACGCATTCAAGTTCAGATGTCATTTTCATTTCCAATAATGCAGCCAAAAACAAACCTGCAATTAAACAAAAAAGCTCTTTACTTGTCCCTTTTAGATTTTAGTATCTTTTTCTATATTTCACACATTTCAGTCCCATGAAAGTGGATTTTACTTTGGAGTTTGTAATTTTTCAGCCTTTTTATTTTTTTCTTGTTCTTTTACTGCAATTATAAATAGCTCAGATGGGAAATGATAAGGTATTAGGCTTCAAAATTGTGGTCCCAGCTCTCAGGTTCCAAATCAAGTTAAGAAGGGCTAATAGGTGGGTTGGCATGATTAATTATAATGATTATAGTTGTGATTAACATAAGAGTAGAAGATTAAGTTATTAAACACAGAAGATTTGTTGAGTTAAACAATAAGATTAGATTCTATAAAACTCAAAGGCATGAGAATATTGTAATGTAGCTTTCATTTTTATATACATTTCCAACTGGTATCACATCCATCAAAATCCCGTTCTTTGTTCTTTGTTACAGTCAATATATATATATATATATATATATGCACACAAACACACTTTTGTTTTGGCTGTAAATTAGATCCAATCTTTCTCTTTCTAATTTCAGGGACACGTGAGAGACAAAGCATGTGTTTGAACTAGCTAGTTTTGTATTTATAATTAGGCTCTTTTGCACAAATGTCCGTGAACTATTGGATAATATTTGCCTCCACACCAGCGTCAAGTAAGAGAAATTTTGCATATAACAGTGACGCTCATTTTTTATTATTATTTTTTATTAATTACGTATTGGGTATCAACCTAAATAGAATTATTGACTTCCTCAATATGCGTACCGAAACTATAAATTAAGCTTTAACTTAATCTGCTTATGCATGCAAATCATGAAGTTAGGATGGACATATATATATATTATTGAGTAGATATATATAAATTTTTAATTTACGGACATATTTTTTAGCAACAATTTTAAGATATAACTGTTGTTGATAAACTATTATTAGCAACGACTTTGTTTTAAATCGTCATTAAAAAATTTATTTGCAAATTTTTAACTTGTTAATAAAAATTTATCAACTGTGCTAAAATTGATTACCAATGAAGATCCGCAAGTTAAAAATTTACAGATATCTACACCATAATTTATATATATATATATATGTGTGTTTATATAATCCGACTCAGATAAGGATATCATCAACTTTAAAAATGAGAATAAATAAATTTCGTCATTTTTAACCGTTAGGTTGCATGTGTTGACATTAAACATATCACATAAATATATATAATCAGACAATTCTAAATAATTGAATCTATTAACTGCAACTTAAAAAGTTGATTTTTTTTTCATGAGCACTATTGTGTGTGTGTGTGTATATAATATTTAAAATTAATGACTGATCAGAAGGTTCAAATAACTTTTCTAGATTATTACCAAAAGAAAAAAGGTAGATAAATTTTCTACACGAATAGTTTTAGAAAGCTTCTTATTGTATCAATATTGATTCTAATAACGAGTCAAAACTAAAACAATCTTGATACTTTTTATTGGAGACCACATTGTTAGCTACCATATATTTGATTTTTTTATTTATTTGATTAGTGCCAGACATACAGCGCTGTCTTAGACATTTATCTCAGCTTTGTTAACATATTTCATTTGTACATGGCAAAATTTGCATGATTTATTTAGATTTCAGCAAAAACAAAACAAAAAAATATTTGATAAAGGACTTAAAAATTATTTTGTTATTTTAAAAGCAAAATATTAATTACCCTTATACATGGCTAAACAAACTGCTTATATTTAAGATATCGTTGATCATGCTCTAAATAACATATTTTAAAATTGCTTTAGTAAAAAATATAATTAATAGTAAAGAATATAATTAAACACCAATTAGTACAGTATTAAAAAAATATGTAACTAAGTGGTTTGCATTGAATTAATTAAAATATTAACATGGAAACTATTACTCATTTTATAATAAGTTTAATTGTTTAAATAATATAAATACAAATAAATAAATAAATAAGTGATAAAGAATTAGAAAACAGTTTCTTAAATCATTATTTTTTTCATTAAAATAGCTAACACATGCATCATGTGGGATTCTAATAACTTTATATGTGGCTTATGTGATCATTATTCTCAACTTATTATTATTGTTTTTTTCATTAATCTGAGTTTTACGTACACAACTTTATATGTGGCTTAATTATGTGATCATTATTTGGAATATTAATACATCTATAGATAATTGACTGCCAAATCAGAATCACAAATGATCAGAAGAGGATTGATATATCCAAACTAAAATCCTATGAATTCAACATATATATGTGTATTAAATAATTTTCTACGCTTTATTTTCATTCAGGGGAAGAAATTAATACAAAAGGAGAAAGTACCTACTAGAGGAGGGATGATTATCTTCCGCTACCAAGTAATGAATTGCGTGAAGGGCTTTATCATCAGATTCAGACATAATTTGGCTGATATATATACACACACACAAATGGAGATGGGGGAGATAAGAGAGACTATTTAAGGATATCTATACTTTTTGGTAATTAATATTAAAGATATGGTTGTGCATTGACGAAGATGAAAATAGCTTGATGTTTTTATAGGCAATAGAATGTACGCGTAAAAAGGTAATTATATTGTATTAAAATTGAAGTTTCTAAAACTGTAAAGGAAATAAATTAGTAGAACTAAAAGGCAGATCTTTTTTTTTTTTTTTTATATAGAATCAATAGGGAGATTGAATTGGTAGATTTTATGTGCATAAACACATTGATATTTAATTAATATTGTATACATTAAAGGCGATAGACTTACTAGGGAGATGGCATTTGCAAGATTTTGGATATATATATGTGTGTGTGTATTGAAAGATGCATTTAACACATTTTTTTTTTTTTATTATAGATGATCAATTTACATATGTAAGATTTAACATATTAAACCGGCTAATTAAGTCCAATTTGTTTAGAATGATTACTTTATAATAGCTGGATTATATTTGATGTCAAATTAATTATTATAAAAATAAATTAATTACGAACTGGTAAATATTAAATCCATTTTGTATGGACTCAAAATATATTTTTAAAACTTTCATATATATTCCTCGATGATAAGAACTAAGGAGTCCATCATGAGATCATCCCCAATCTCCATTTCAATTTAATATCGTGAGTAATATATGCTATGTAACTTTTTTACTATATTCAACTCTTTTTCAGTTTGGGTTCTTGATTTTTCAAATTAGTACAAATTGATTCAATTTCACAGTTTTTATAGACGGAATATTAACGGAATGCACGTAACAAACATGTGACATATTTCTTTTTTTTAATTCAAAGCAAACCGACAAGCACGCAGCCGCATGCTATGGAATTGCATGGTCAGAACCATCCACCGCCAACATCATTTCTGGCGAATGGATAATTATCGCCCCTCCAGAGCTAACCAATAAGCTTCTAGTAGCAAAACCACGTCAGTATTATAGTTCGAATTAGCCAAAAAAACACTCATTCAGGAGTTAGGACACTCAAATTAAGATAGGAAACTTTATTAACAATATGTCTACTGAAATTGTGGAATTGAACATATTTGCACCAATTTGAAAAATCGAAGCCTCAATCTCAAGTCAAATAAATTTAAAAAATTTAAAACTTAAATAAACCAAACATGACATTTATGACTGGAATTGTACAATTTTAAAAGTTCATAGTTATAAATTGTAATTAATCTTTTATATATATATATATTATAGTAATATTTTACTAGGCGAGACATACACCCCACATTAATATTTGATGGATCATAGTGTATATATATATATATATATATAATATTTTTGTTCTATGCACCACAACGTACAATTATATGTATGACTTCAAATTTTTTTCAAGAATTACAATACAATTCAATCTAAAAGAGGGGGATAGGATAACTAGAACCTCGACTATTGGATAATTCAATCGAAAGACAATCAAATTGAAAATGATTTGCAGATATACGTAATCTTTGCATATTGCAATAAAAACGTGCAATTAACAATGAAGCCGGCCATTTTATTGGTGTGATGTCAAACATTCGATCGATTAATGAACTAAAATGATTTACTTTCTTCTAATTTCACGTTTCAGCCATCAGCTTTTTGGCTCTTTCTATATTTCTTATTTAACAAAAAGATAAACTAATAATGACAAATCAAATTTCAAACACATGGTTCATATTCAATAGAAATGGTAATTTGTTCTGTCTTTGATTCATCCTTCTTTTTTAGGAACGGAGATTTTGCAATAAATTAAGATGGCAAACTAGGAACAGAGTAAATTTTTTTACCTTCGGTCGAGTTCAGGACAGAAACGGAAAATATAGTTTCCATTCCGTAACCATCATGTTTATGATATATATAATAAAAATATATTTTTTTAATATTTTTATACATTTAATTAGAAGTTTTTATATATTTTTTATATTTTGCTTTTGTTTTGAATTTATTAAAAATGTTTAAAAATAGTATTTAAAAAAATAATTTTTTTTTTTAAATTAAACGGGATAATGTGGAAGAGAATGAAGATTCTCGTCCTAACTCGAAGAATTCCCTCCCTGACTCCCCCATTAACTGGGAATGGGGCAAGGACAGAAAGAAAAAATCTCTGTGGAGCAGGGTATGGGGGAGGCCGCCCCGCCCCGCCTCATTGCCATCCCTAATACCGAAACAATTTAGTAATAAAGTGGTTAATTTTTTTGATTGAGGTTTAAAGTTTGAGTTCTACTTCTATTAAATAAATAAAAAAAGAGTCTCTACTTCTAAAATTAAAATAAACTTCAAACTCATGTTAAAGAAAAAATTAAAAAAAAAAAAACATGACTCTCGAATATTAACTTAAACTTTCAAAAGAAGTTCTAGATCAACTTCGTAATCTTTTAAATACTAAGCATAACTCAATATTAGCACTCAAAAATCAAAAACACGTAAAAAGCCATATGCTTTTGGTTGAAGATCCATCTTTACAAATTCATACCAAGTTATTGTTGGATTTTTAGTATTTGGACCAAGAATCTATCAAAGAGAATTATTAATTTATCTTTGATTTTTAGCTTGATGGTTTTGGTTTAGTGTATGTGAAAGCTTGATATTGTTTTTCATAAAGAATAACAAAAGAGAAATCATAGATATTTGGTGTATTTTGAATCATAACCGCGAGATAGGAGAAAGAGAAGAGAGACTTCTTTGTTTGTTTTCTTTTTCTTTTTCTTTTTCTTTTTCTTTTTGGAAGAAGAGAAAAACCAGATTTTTAGCATTCAAAATATTCAGCCCAGACTTTTATTCATCATTTCATGGTTTTTATAGAGTAATTACATTGCATAAGACTAAAAAAATATATATAATTGAGGTCAATATTTGAAATCCATATGGATAACATCAACTCATCTGCCTGAAAGTGAATTTTTTCTAAAATTGTTGAAAACAACTGTAGTTGCCTAAAATGGAGAGACATTTTTTTATCTTATCCAAACTTTATCTTGAAAATATTGCTATTTGAGGTCTCCACTGTTATGTATAAGAGTTTGATAATTGGTAAAAGACTCTTACATTCATACAAGTAAAAACCAAAGCTTAAATACAACATTTACATTATTTCTGTTATGAGGATAATCACTACTAGATCACCTAAGCTATATTGAAAATAACAGATAAGTAATACAAGAGATAATGATATTTACAATAGTCTATCATGCCCCCTCAAGATTTGGGTTCGGTCTAGAACACTAATCTTGGATCTAGAAGAACAAAGTTTCTGTCAGGAGAGAGGCTTAGTGAGGGAGTCGGCTAACTGATCATCACTGAAGATATGTGATGCTCGGATTGTACCATCTGTTACCTTGTCTCAAACAGAATGAAAATCAATGCGAACATGTTTCATTTTGGAATGGAGTTTTGGGTTAGTACACACATATGTTGCACCAAGATTGTCACAGTATATTGTTGGTGGCATAGTGGACTGAATGTGTAGCTCACAAAGTAGTGACGGTAGCCAACATAATTTCGATGTAGTGTGCGCAACCGCCCGATACTCAGCCTTAGTAGACGATCAAGAGACATATTTTTGTTTTCTTGAAGACCAAGACACTGGGTTACGTCCCAAAAATATAACATAAGCTGTAGTGGAAGTGCAGTCATCTTTGTTTCCTCCCTAATTGGTATCAAAAAAGGCATGAAGGGCAAGCGGTGTATTGCGAGTCAAAGCGAGACCATAGGATAAGGTACCTTTGAGGTATCGAAGCAGATGTTTGACTGTAGCTTAGTGTACATTTGTTGGGCAATGCATAAATTGGGAGAGCTTATTAACTGCGAAGGCAATGTATGGACAGGTAAGAAAAAGGTATTACAGACTACCAATTGTTGTACAGTATTGGGTTGGTAAGGAGAGAGGCGTATCATTGAGCAGAAGAGAGGATACCAAAGACAATAGTGTTGAAACCTCTTTGGCATCAAACATATTGGTATTATCCAAAATATCAATAATATATTTTTGGTGGGATAAAAAAATACAAGTAGTTGTGGGAATAACCTCAACACCAAGAAAATAATGTAGGGCGCCCAAATCTTTCAAAGAAAACCTGAGAGATAGATAGTTAACAAAACAATCAAGCATAGAGTTGTTATTCCCTGTTAGGATGAGATCATCCACATATACTAAGAGATACATAGTGGAACCATTCTTCATATAAATAAAGAGAGATGGATTAGCATACGAGCCCTTAAATCCATAAGAGAGAAGAAAGGATTTAAGTTCGTGGAACCATGCCAGGGGTGCTTGTTTCAATCTATATATGGCTTTTTGTAATCGATAGACATGAGAAGGTTTTTGACTGTCCACAAAGCCCTGTGGTTGTGACATGAAGACTTCCTAAGTTAGATGACCATGGAGGAATGCATTATTGACATCCATTTGTCTGAGTGACCAATTATTGGAGAGAGCTATGCACAGTACAATACGAATTGTTTCTGGTTTTAGAACAGGACTAAAAGTCTCGGAGTAATCAATCCAAGGCCGTTGAAGAAATCCTTTTGCTACCAACTAAGCTTTGTATCGATTGACAGTGTCATCTGAGTTTCTTTTCACTCAAAAGACCCATTTACAGCCAACTATATTGTTAGTTGGTTGTGGTGGAACTAACTCCCATGTATTATTCCGAAGAAGAGCATCATATTCAAGTTGCATAGCTTGATGCCATTCGGGAATTTTTAGTGCTTGAGAGGTAGTGCAAGGTTCTGCTTCAACAATTTGGGATTGTTCGGAAGCTGTATAAAAATCAGATAGAATATTTGGTTTGAAAATTTTATTCAATGCACGTGTGCGCATAACATGGGTACGGGTAGGCACAGCAGCAGTCAAAGGTATGGGAGAAGAACTAAAAGCTGATTGTGGCGACTTACTAACAAATGTTGTGCTATCCCGTGGGTCCCGTGATGACAAAGCAGTCAAATGGTCATTTGCATGTATAGGACAAGGTGGAGATTTATCTGGTAGAAGAGTTTTTGAAGAAATAGGAGACATGGGTGATTGGAAGAAACATGTGTCTGTGTAATTGAAGATTGGAGAGGATCCCGTGTAGTTGAGGATAAAAGTGGAGTAGAAGAGTGATTTAATGAAGGTGAATTTGTGAGGGGTATATAACTATGTGTAGAGTCAGATAGGGGATAAACTTCTGGTGGAGTTTGAGATGCAGTAAAAAGAGAATTATAAGGAAAGATAGACTCAGTAAATGTTACATGTCTAGAGTGATAGAATTTATTTTTGATTGGATCATAACAAACAAAACCACTTTGACACCGCAGAGGACCAATATTGACACAAGGTGTGGACTGAGACTCTAGCTTATGTGTTGTATAAGGTTTTAACCAAGGATAACAAAGACAGCCAAATATTTTTAAATTTTTATAATTTGGAGTTTTATTGAATAAATTTTTCAAAAGGAGATTTATTTTCTAAAGTAGGAGTTATTAAACGATTAATAAGAAAAAAAAGTTGTGTAAAAAGCATAAGTCCAAAATTTTGTGGGCAATCCTGCTTGAGTCAATAGATTAATCCAGTTTCCCGGATATGCCTATGTCGCCTCTCAGCAAAACCATTTTGTTGTGGAGTAGTTAAAATGGCTTATTCCATGTTGTTGAAAGAAAGATTTTAATTCAATAAACTCTCTACCATTATCAGAATAAAAGGAAATAATAGGCAATTGAAAAAAAAATTCCACAACCTTTTTAAATTAATAAAAACAGATGCCACATCTTACTTATGTTTTATTGGAAACAACCAAATGTATTTAGAAAAATGATCAACAAAAATAACAAAAAATCTAAAACCATCATGTGATGGTACAGAAGCTGGACCCCATACATATGCATAAACAAGTTGAAGTGGTTGAGTACTACTTAAAGAGGAGCTATGAAAAGGGAGTCTATGAGACTTATTGCACCTACAAGAATTACAATTAAACTTGTTTGTAGAAGAAACATGAAGAGAATAAAGAGAAACTATTTGGCGAAGTATTTTATCAGAGGGATGGGGACCCTTGAGTAGCAATAACCCTGTCCGTAGATCCTTCACAAAGAAACAATTGGGTAAGAATTCAATTGATGCATTATTGGACTGACAAATTTTAGAAACATATAATAAGTTTCTGGTCATGCTAGGGACACACAATATATCTTTTAGTAAGAAGGAGTGAAAGAGAGTGTGAAGATTGGTAGTACCAATGTGAGTAATGTTGAGTTTATTACCATTTCCAACAGCTATTGTGTCAGTACCATCATACTCGGAGTACAAGGAAAGATTACCAAGATTTGTTGCAACATGATGAGACACGCCATAATCAAGAAGCCAAGGAGAAGAAGGTGACTGGTTCGGTGGTGCTTCTCCAAGAAGTGAGTTGGTGTGAAAGGCTTGTGGAGAAGAAACTCGTGGAAAAGATTGTTGTTGAGTAGGTGTATACGTCCATTGTTGACGTAAAAGAAAACAGAACTGTGCCGAATGTCCTTGAGTAGAACACAACTGACATTTTTACCCTTGTAATTGTTAGAAGGAACAGTAGAGGGAGGTCTGCAGAAATTACTCAGATTGTTACCATGAACCTTGTGATACTGACTCCGAGTGGGTTGATTTCTAGATGAAAAAAATGAATTGGCAGAGGACCGATTCGCACTCTGAGCCACCATTGTAACGCCAGAATGCTGGGACTCATTCCGCCTCATATAATTGGAGTGTTCCACTAATTTTTCATAAAGCTCTTCAAATAAAATAGAGCTTTTTTGGGTCCGGAAGGCAGCATATATGTCTTTGAAGTCATTTGACAACCCATTGATCACATATAAGGTAAGATCATCATCACATACATGATGATCGATGAGAGAAAGCTCATCAGCAGCAACTTTAACATCAGTCAAATATTCAATGATAGAATGAGAGCCTTGAGAGTGAATTAAACGTTCCCGGAGTCGCAGTAATCGAGGTCTGGATGTTTGGCAAAAGTGACAGCAAGCTTTTCCCAAGCATCCTTGGAGGTTTCGGTAGAAGCTACAAACTGATGAACAGTTAACTTTGATTACTTGCTATGAAAACAATAACCATGAAGACTCAGCTATGGAGATCATGTGCTCAACAATAGAGAGAACAAAGTGAATGCAGAGGAAGGAAAAATATATTCCATTTACTTCTGATGATTATAGTTCAATTCATTACAATGATCAATGACTTGCCTTATATAGCAACCATAATTAACAAACTAACCAAAGACCGAGACAACTAACTAACTAAACAAATCAAGTTAACAACTGGAACACGTGTCATTAGCTGATGCGACCTCTAGAAGATTCCAACATACGCCAACACCCCCCCACAAGCGAAAGATGGGCAGGATTAACCATTCCGAGCTTGGAAATTAAATTGTGATGTTGATGCGAAGGAAGAACTTTGGTGAGAATGTCTGCGAGCTGTAAATGAGAAGGCAGATGTTTGAGTTGTAAAAGGCCCTCCATGACTTTTTCTCGGGTGAAATGACAATCTATTTCGATGTGTTTGGTACGCTCATGGAAGATTGGATTTTTAGCAATGTGAATGGCACTCATGTTGTCACAGTATAAAGTTACAGGTCTTGAAGGAGGCAAGCCAATCTCATCAAGGAGGCGAACTAACCATGCAACCTCAGAAGAAGCTTGGGACATGGCTCTATATTCAGCCTCTGAAGAGGAACGAGAGACAGTGCCTTGTTTCTTTGACTTCCATGAAATTGGTGAATTGCCTAACATGACTAAATAGCCAGTGACAGATCGACGAGAAATGGGACAAGATGCCCAGTCTGAATCAGTAAAAGCTTGTAACTGAATACCACCTTGAGCTTGTAGTAAAATACCCTGACCTGAAGTACCATGCAGATAGCGTAGTACATGCAAAGCAGCTTGATAATGGGGTAAACGAGGTGACTGCATAAATTGACTTAAAGTTTGCACAGCAAAACTCAGATCAGGTCGAGTATTAGTGAGAAAATTCAGTTTTCCAATGATGGTTCTATAAAGGGTAGAATCCTGAAAAATATCACCCTCATCGGGAAGTAACTTCAAATTAATTGGCAAAGGAGTAACAACAGGCTTCAATTCTGGAGAACAAAATTCTTGTAGTAATTCATGAGTAAACTTACGCTGAGTAAGAACAATACCAGAAGAAGTATGAGAGACTTCAAATCCAAGAAAAAAATTCAACTTCCCCAGATCCTTAATACCAAAAATTTGATGAAGGTGATCTTTAAGAGTCTGAATGATGGCTAAATCAGAACCTGTAATCATAATGTCATCGACATAAATGGCAATAAGAGTAACATGACCATGAGCTTTCTTTAAGAACAAGGAATAATCATTCTTAGATTGAGTGAAGCCCAAAAATTTCAATTCTGTACTTAGTTTAGCAAACCACTGCCTTGATGCTTGCTTGAGGCCATAAAGAGACTTAGTAAGTTTGCAAACTTTGCCCTTTTCAGCAGCAAAACCAGGAGGTAAATTCATGTAAACCTCTTCATGGAGATCACCATGAAGAAAAGCATTATTGACATCAAGCTGGAAGAGAGTCCACTTCTTGGTTGCAGCCATGGCAATAATGGCTCGGATAGTAGACATTTTAACCACAGGGGAAAAAGTCTCAGAAAAATCAATACCCTCTCTTTGAGTAAAACCTTTGGCCACTAAACGTGCCTTGTATCGTTCCAAAGTACCATCTGCCTTGAGCTTTACTCTGAACACCCACTTACAACCAATGGCTTTCTTTCCCTTTGGTAAAGCAACTACCTCCCATGTTTTATTAGAGATTAAAGCAGCAAGTTCCTTATTCATTGCATCAATCCAGTTGGAATCAGTACCAGCTTGTGCATATGTATTTGGTTCAAAAAATTGTTGAGAGTGTTGAATGGTGGTTTGAGAAATAGGAGGCAAATTGGTAAATTTAACAAGGTTACACCAATGGTTTGGAATAGAATGAGAAGCAACATGAGAACACACATAATCACTGAGATAAGCTGGTGGTTTATGTGGTCGAATAGATTTTCGAACAATGGACAAAGGAGAGCTAGGAATGGAAGGGACAGAAACATAATCAGAATTTGAAATAGAAGTGGAATGAAGGACAGAAGGTTGTGAGCTAGAAGGAAAAATAGGAAAGTCAGAAGGATAATGGAAAGTAGAAAAATCAGATATGGGAAAAGGTAAAGGAGAGGTAGTATCGAAATGTATGTGATGAAAAGGAAAACAAGACTCAAAGAATTGAATATCTCTTGAAACAAAAATCTTATGTGTATTAATATCTAAAACCTTATATGCTTTCTGATTATAAGCATATCCTATAAAAACACAGGGAGTTGCTCGAGCTTGAAACTTAGTTCTTTGTCTTTTTAAAGTGGAAGCAAAACACAAATAGCCAAAAGCTTTTAAATGAGAGTATGAAGGTTTATGACCAAAAAGAAACTCATAAGGAGTGTTATTTTGAAGGACTGAGGAAGGAAAACGATTGATGAGATATGTTGCTGCAAGAATACACTCATTCCAGAAGGTTAATGGCAGTTTAGATTGAAAGTACAAGGCTCGAGCTGTTTCAAGCAAGTGTTTATGTTTTCTCTCAACTACTCCATTTTGTTGGGGAGTATCAACACAAGATTTTTGATGTAAGATACCTTGCTTAGAATAAAAAGATTTGGCTGAAAGATCTTGGAATTCTAGAGCATTGTCAGTTCGAATAATCTTGACAACAGCTTGAAATTGAGTTTTGACATAGAAAACAAAGGATTTAATAATGGACAGGGCATTGCTTTTGTGAGTTAAGAAATGAGTCCAAGTAGCTCGGGAATAATCATCTACAATGGTAAGGAAAAATTTATAACCATTGTGAGATTGTTGATGAAAAGGTCCCCATATATCAATGTGAAGAAGCTCAAAAATAGCAGAACTACAATGAAAACTGTGGGGAAAAGGTTTTCTGTGTAATTTTGCTTTTGGACAAATTTGACAAAGAGAGTGATTTTTATTGAGCATGTGAAGATGTGGAATACATTTCATTGTGTCAAAGGACAAATGGCCTAAACGATAATGCCACAAATCATGCTTATTTAGCTGATTTGAAAAAATAGAATGACAAGAATGATTAACAACAGAAGAAACATGAAGACTTGGTAAAACAGAACTGACATGTGCATTACAATGAAGTAAAGATGACATTGGCTTGTGATCAGCTGAGTAAGAAGCTTGATCAACAAAATAAAGTCCACCAACTTGATTACCAAGGGTGACTGCCTTGCTCATTGCTTGGTCCTGAAGGAAACAAGCAGTGGATGTAAAAGAAATATTGCAATGTAAGTCAGTGCATAATTTCTGAACTGAAAGAAGATTGAAATGAAATTCAGGGACATGTAGAACTCTTTTAAGAGTGAGATTGGGGTTGAGAACAATAGTACCAATGTGTTTGACTCTGGCTTGTTTGCCATTTGGCAATGTGATAAAGTTGGAAGTAGGTAAAAACTCAAATGAAGAGAATAGGTTCAAATTAGGGGTGATGTGATCGGTTGCACCACTATCTATAATCCAGTCTAGATTGATGTTAGAAGTAAGGAAACAAGCACTCTTACCTGCTAAAAAACAATTTGCTGCGAGTGAATCTGACTGGTGGTCTGTCTGTGAAGTCCCAAGATTTCTTTGATTCAATAGAGCCAAGAGTTGATTATATTGATCCACTGTAAGGGCAGGAGATGCAGTTGTGGATATCTCAGGTGTAGATTGAATCAAATTAGAAACCATATTAGCAGCACCCCTTTTTCTTTTGTGAATTTGTATCCTGGAGGGTAACCGTGTAGTTTGTAGCATGTGTCTGATGTATGGCATGTTATTTTGCAATGAGAGCAAACAATGTTCCTTTTGTTTCCCTGAGCTGACTTGGAAAAATTTCTTGGTATATAGTTTCCAGAATTTCTGTATTGTGAAGACAAGAATGTTCCTTCAAAGTGATTAGCAAATGCAGCAGAATCTGAAACAATTTGAGTCGGATTTGTTAATTCTCTCTGTTTTTCTTCTTGAAGAAGGATGTTGTAGATCTGAGTGAGGCTTGGAAATGGCTGCAGCATTAGTATATGACCTCGAATTGCATTGTAACTCTCATTAAGCCCCATGAGAAACTGCATGACATGTTGTGTATGGACCAGTTCTGAAAAAGAATGTGCTGATCCACAATTGCAATTTGGAATTGCAATTAAAGAACTATATTCATCGAGAAGTCTCTTAAACTTAGTGTAATAGGCAGCAATCCCCAAACTTCCTTGATTTAGAGTACTTAGATCTCGTTGAATTTGATAAATTTTTGCTATGCTTGATTTACCAAATCTTTGTTCTAGATCCTTCCAAATCTCATAAGCAGTTGAATAATAGACAATGCTTTCAGCTATTTCAATATTCACTGCATGAATTAGCCAAGAAATTACCATATTATTGCACCGTTCCCAATAGCTTTGCAGAGAAGAATCCATATCGGCTTTCTTGCAGGTTCCATCAACAAAACCTAGCTTGTTTTTGGCCATTAGAGCAATCCTCATCGATCTGCTCCAATGATTGTAGTTTTCGCCATCCAAGGTCTTTGTAACAAGCTTTATACCAGGTGAATCACCATGATGAAGATAAAGTTCATGTGAAGCATCAATGGAGATAACTCTCCGATTGTTTGGTGTTGATTCAGTGTCAGACATTGTTGAATTAGGTATAGAAAGGTAAATTAAAAAAAAATGGAATGAAGGATTGAAGTAATCGAAAAAAAAATCACTTGCTGAAACAAAAGGCAAAGTGATGAATCGAAAAAAAAATCAAACAGAGATGATGAAAGTTCTGTTTGGTTGTCGAGAAAAAAAATCGTGCAAGTAAAATGATAAAGAGAAACTTGCAATGTGAATGAATAACAAAAAAAAAAATGTTATTCAAAAAGAAAGGATTAGCATGAAAACCTGCTCTGATACCATGTTAACTTTGATTACTTGCTATGAAAACAATAACCATGAAGACTCAGCTATGGAGATCATGTGCTCGACAATAGAGAGAACAAAGTGAATGCAGAGGAAGGAAAAATATATTCCATTTACTTCTGATGANGCAACTTTAACATCAGTCAAATATTCAATGATAGAATGAGAGCCTTGAGAGTGAATTAAACGTTCCCGGAGTCGCAGTAATCGGGGTCTGGATGTTTGGCAAAAGTGACAGCAAGCTTTTCCCAAGCATCCTTGGAGGTTTCGGTAGAAGCTACAAACTGATGAACTTCTCTAGAAAAAGATGTAAGAAGAGCACCTAAAAGTAAGGAGTCTTGGCGAATCCAAAAAATGTAATCTGGATTCAGTGATTTTTTACCATCTGCCATAACCGATGATGGGCAAAGTAGAGTTCTGTCAATAAATCTGTACAGGTCATACCCAATAAGCAAAGCATTGAACTGCTTCTTCCATGGAAAATAAGTTGAATTTGTGAGTTTGAGTGGTGCTTGGGTGGCCACATTGATTACAACAAGAGTTCTATTAGCTAATACGGGTTCACTGCTAATAGCCATGATGTTTGAGGTAGAAGACGATTGAGAAGAAAAAGTTGACATATATTTTCGGATCTTGAAGATAAACTAGTCATTTGAGTAATAGTTGCTCTGATACCATATAAAAGTTTGATAATTGGTAAAAGACTCTTACATTCATATAAATAAAAACCAAAGCTTAAATATAGCATTTAAATTCTTTCTGTTATGAGGATAATCACTGCTAGATCACCTAAGCTAAACTATCGGTATATTGAAAATATCAGATAAGTAATACAAGAGATAATGATATTTACAATAGTCTATCATTATGCACCTCTACCTTACCTAAAAATAGTACAAATAGGTATATGTTTTTGTGTGCTAACCGTTTGTTTTCTCTTTGATGATTGCATTGGCCAAACCATTTGAATGGACATAAGACTTTCAGATATAGATGAGTCCGAGCGTAAAATTTGTGCTAAGCTGTGGCTGAGTAAAAAATTTGACAATTCTTTTGAGTTGTCATTATTAGAAGTCTTCGTGCTTATTTCAGACTTCCATGTATTGGCTTGCATATGCAGTGGTGCTTGTTTCGAACACTTTGCATATCTCATATTCTTTCCTTATATTGGCATTGTTAGTGCCAGACATCGCTGTCTTAGACATTTATCTCAGTGTTGTTAACATATTTCATTTGTACATGGCAAAATTTGCATGATTTATTTAGCAAAATTTCCACTTTTCCACAATTATGTGTGTGAATAAAATTTTAAGAGCACATAACGAAATTTTGGTCCAACTTTAATGAGTCTAAAAAAGACGTAAAAGGTAGGTGTAGCACATAAACTATTATTTGTTCGTCCTACTTTTGGTTGCGTTAAAGTTTCCACCATGCCACTGATCCAATCCTTCATTTTAATTTTCCTTCGTTCATTTGTCAAAAACTGGTTCCCCCTTCACTTTTATTTATTTTCCTTCCAAATTACAAGTTATAACGGCATGATGCACATGAAGGCTTGTTTGGATTGACTTCCAAAAAGGGCTTTTCTTTTTCTTTTTCTTTTTTTTAATGACATCCAAGAAGGCCCTTTTTTTTTTTTTGTGATAACGTCCAATCTTTTTTTTGTCTTTTTTTTTAAAAAACTTCTAAGAAGGCCTTGATACTAGTAGTGTACCAAAATATATAATAACATATTAACTATGATCAATTAATTTATAAAACATTCCCAAATTGGACATCAATTAATTAAGTTTTTCAAACATATATGACGTATAAGTGCTTATATTTGGGCAAGCCTAGATGTTCCTGAGAAATTGAGAATCTAGCTTATTGGAGATAAAGCATATACAATTATGTAAATTGTAATACCAAAACTTTGGCTGAGTTTTTCCTTCAGATGAAGAAAACTAAGAAGCATTAATATATATATGTATATACATTTATTAAACATATATTGGTGTATTAAAAAAATTTCTACGCTTTATTTTCATTCAGGGGAAGAAATTAATACAAAAGGAGAGTACCTATAAGAGGAGGGAGGATTATCTTCCGCTACCAAGTAATGAAGGGTTTTATCATCAGATTCAGACATAATTTGGCTGATATATATATTGGGGGAGATAAGAGGGACTATTTACAGATTAAGGATATCTATACTTTTTGGTAATTAATATTAAAGATATGGTTGTGTATTCACGAATATGAAAATAGCTTGATGTTTTTACAAGCAGTAGAATGTACGTGTAAAAAGGCAATTATATTGTATTAAAACTGAAGTATCTAAAATTGTAAAGGTTAGTAGAACTAAAAGGCAGATCTTTTTTTTTTTTTTTTGGGTAGAATTAATAGGGAGATTGAATTGGTAGATTTTATGTGCATGTAAAACACATTGATATTTAGAGTACAGAAAACCAATTTCTTTTTGAAGCATTTAATTAATATTGTATACATTAAAGGCGATAGACTTACTAGGGAGATGGCATTTGCTAGGTTTTGGATATGAGAGATGGATTTAGATTTACCAAAAAAAAAGAAAGATGCATTTAACACATTTTTTTTTATAATAGATGATCAATTTACATATGTAAGATTTAACTTATTAAACTGACTAATTAAGTCCAAATTATTTGGAAGGGTTACTTTATAAAAGCTGGATTAGATTTGATGTCAAATCAATTTATTTTGGATTAGAAATTGCCAAATTTGGATCAAATTAATTATTATAAAAATAGATCAATTACGAATGAGTGAATACTCTTATTTATTGATATATAATTAAATTCATTTTGTATGGACTCAAAATATATTTTTCATATATATTCCTCGATGATAAGAACTGAGGAGTCGATCATGAGATCATCCCGAATCCCCATTTCAATTTAATCTCGTGGCTAATATAATATATACTATGTAACTTTTTACTATATTCAACTCTTTTCAAACAAAATGACAAATTGATATTACTTAAATATATATACATCTATGTATATATTGATTTTCATTACCAAATTGATTTTTTTTAATTTTTTTTTCTTCATCAAATTGACTTGTTTCCAAAGACAATCAAATTGAATTGCAGATATAAGTAATCTTTGAATATTGCAATAAAAACGTGCAATTAACAATGAAACCGGCCACTTTATTGATATGATGTCAAAAATTCGATCGATTCATGAACTAAAACGATTTACTTTATTCTAATTTCACGTTTCAGCCTTCAGCTTTTTGGCTCTTTCTATACTTCTTATTTAACAAAAAGATAAACTAATAATGACAAATCAAATTTCAAACACATGGTTCATATTCAATAAAAATGGTAATTTGTTCCGTCTTTGATCCATCCCACTTTGTTAGGAACGGAAATTTCATGATTAATCGAAGGCAAATCTGTTTACTTTCGATCGAGGTCAGAATAGAGACGAAGAATATAGTCTCCACTATGTAACCATCCCGTTTATGATATATAATAAAAATATATTTTTTAATATTTTTATACATTTAATTATAAATTTTATATATTTTTTATATTTTGCTTTTGTTTTGAATTTATTAATAACGTTTAAAAATAGTATTTAAAAATAATACTTTTAAAAAATAATATTTTTTTTAAAAATTAAACAAGATTATATGGAAGAGAATGAGATTCTCGCCCTGACTCGAGAAATTCCCAGACTGACTCGCCCATTAATTGGGAATGGAGCAGGGATGGAAAGAAAAAAAATTTATGTGGAGTGGGGTATGGAGGAGGCCGCCCCCGCCTCGCTCCATTGTCATCCCTAATATAAAAACAGTTTAGTAATAAAGTGGTTAATTTTTCTAATTGAGGTTTAAAGTTTGAGTCTCTATTTCTAAAATTAAAATAAAAATAAAAAATAAAAACAAAAACTCAAAATCATTTTAAAGAAAAAAAAAAACTCAAATATTAGCTTAAACTTTTAGAAAAGTTGCAGTTCAACTTAGTAATCTTTTAAATACTAAGCTTAAAACTCAATATCAGCACTCAAAAACATGTAAAAAGCCATATGCTTTTGGTTGAATATCCAGCTTTACAAATTCATACCAAGTTATTGTTGGAATTTTAGTGTTTGGACCAATAATCTATCAAAGAGAAATATTAATTTATCTTTGATCTTTAGTTTGATGGTCTTGGTTTAGTGTATACAAAAATTTAATATTGTTTTCATAAAGAAGAACAAAAGAGAAATCACAAATATTTGGTGTATTTTGAATCATAACCGTGAGTGATGAGAAAGAGAAAAGAGACTTGTCTGTTTGTTTTCTTTTTTCTTTTTTCTTTTTCGGAGGAAGAGAAAAAACATAACTTTAGCATTCAAAATATTCAGCCCAGACTTTTATTCACCATTTCATGGTATCTATAGAGTAATTATATTGTATTAAACTAAAAAAAAAAACTTATAATTGAAATCAATATTTGAAATCTATATGGATAACATCAACTCATCTGCTTGAAAATTATTTTTTTTTAAGATTGTTGAAAACAACTATAGTTGTCTAAAATGGAGAGACATTTTTGATCTTATCCAAACTTTATCTTGAAAATATTACTCTTTGAGCTCTTGACTGCTATGCACCTCTACCTTATCAAAACTAGTAAAAATAGGTATATGGTTTTGTGTGCCAACCATTTGTTTCCTCTTTGATGATTTCATTGGCTAAATCATTTGAACAGACATAAAACTTTTAGACATAGATGAGTCTAAGCTTAAAATTTGTGTTAAACTCAGTATGACTGAGTAAAAAATTTGACAATTATTTAAAATTTGTCATTATCGGAAGTCTCTGTACTTGTTTAAGACTTTCGTGCATTGGCTTGCATATGCAGTGGAGCTTATTTCGAACATTTTATTTGTTTCAGATTCTTTTTTTGTATTGGCATTGTTAGTGCCAGGCATTGCTATCTTAAACATTTATCTCAGCTTTATTGGCATACTTCATTTGTACATGGCAAAATTTGCATGCTTTATTTAGCAAAATTGCCGGTCTTCAACAATTGTGTGTGAATAAAATTTTAAGAGCACATAAACAAATTTTGCACATAAACAAATTTTGTTCCAACTTTAATGAGTCTAGAAAAGACGCAAAAGGTTGGTGTAGCATATAAACTATTATTTGTTCGTCCTACTTTTTGGTCGCGTTAAAGTTTCCACCATGCCATTGATCCAATTCTTCATTTTAATTTTCCTTCGTTCATTTGTCAAAAACTGGTTTCCCCTTCACTTTTATTTATTTATTTATTTTTTCCTTCCAAATTACAAGTTACAGCGGCATGATGCACATGAAGGGTTGTTTGGATTGACTTCCAAAAAGGGGTTTTTTTTTTCTTTCTTTTTTTTTTCATTTTTTCAATGACATCCAAGAAGGCCTTTTTTTTTTCTTTTTCTTTTTTTGGTGATAACTTCCAATTCAAGAAGGCCTCTTTTTTTTTTTTTTTTTAATAACTTCTAAGAAGGCCTTGATACTAGTGTTGTACCAAAATATATAATACCATAATATATAACTGTGCTCCACAATGCCATAATCACTATGCTCCACATCTTTCTAAAAAAAATGAAAAATAAAAAGAAGACTAAGCTTCGCATCTTCTTTTTCTCTTTTGGACAGATCGAGTACTTTGACTTGATTCACAAACATTCGAAGGTGGTATATACAAGCGCTTCTACTTCTTTTCAAGGTAAAGTTATCAATCCAAAAAATAAAAAAATTCCTCAATTTTTAGGAATGAATTGCTTTCTTCTCTGCTATAAGGCAAGTGTTCAAGTGTCCTGCTTTGTGAACAGCCAATCCATTTCATTTCCTGATATAATATGAATTCAGTCATTACTTAAATAATAAAATTTTATAAATAAATAATATATATACACAATAATCCATATCCTTAACAATATTATTTTACTGCGTTTAAGTGTGATTGGCTAGAAGGAAAGACTTTGTTTGCATATTCTATATACACTGATCATAACATGACCAAATTAAAATAAAATATCTAAAAAATAATTAGTTGTAACGTTAAAATTAATTGATATAATTTAGAGGTATGGGAATGATTGGAGGTGAACGTCGGTTCTAATCCAATGGATTTTAACTAATATTCAAACCAAGTCAATATAGATCCGTTTTTAAATTGTTCAATCCAATCTTGACCGAATAGATATTAGATTCAATTTTTGCTCGATCTAATTCAATTTTCAATACGCAAAAAATTATTAGCTATAAATATTTATTGTAATATGAATAAAAATTCATCCAATCTAATTCAACATTGGTCGAGCTCGACTAGATCTAATTTTTACTCAATCTAATCCAATTTCTATGTTTACATTTGAACAAAATTTATGCAAAAAATTTATTAGCTATAAACATTCATTCTAATATGCATAAATCATTAAAAAATAAGAATTGAATAACATATCAATGTAGCTTTAAGTCAATGGGTCAATAGCAAACACATATTAGAACACCAAAGTTAAATTACCATGTTCCATAAAACATAAACTAATAATATAAAAATGGTCCAAATAGACTAAAAAGAATTCGAGTTCTAAAAAACTCATACACTTAATAAATTTTTAACATATTATATATTTATTGGGTTGAATTGGTTTACATTTTTTATTTTGAAATACCAAAATCGATAATTGATCAAATTTAGACTGAAATTTTTAATCTAATCTAATTGAATTAAACCAGTAAAATTGAATTAGATTAGATTATGTCAGTTTTATTAGATTGGTTGTAATTTTGTACACCCCTAGAAATTATCTTGTAACTGGCCTTCTATCTTAAGCTACTAACTATTCTCTGATCACTATTAGCTGATTTAGACTCTTTTTTTCTTTTTCTTTTTTCTTTTCTTTTTTTATGAATAAAGTTGACATAGACTTAAATATATGGTCTCTGTCTTTTCCTAATATATATGCAGAAAAAATCTGAGAAGCTGCTTAGCAGCCAAAGCTACAGGGTAAATATTTTTTTTTTTGCTGATATTAAATTTATCTTTTAACTTTTAAGTATGATTCTGCAATTTTATTTATTTATTTTTTTTTTTTTTTGCGCTGCTAAGTATGATTGTGTAGTTGGGATGTCACTGTATTAAGAAAACTTTGTAGGCAATAAACAGAGCAAGATAAGATGCCATGGACCATTGTGTTTGTTTAGTGACAACTTTTTAACCAAAATACAAATTGCTAATTTTACATATGTGCAAGTGGTTGGTGACCCAATTGATCGGTTGGGAATGGAAATGCTTTCTCTTTGTGTTTTTGTATATATTTTATTCAATTTCTACTACTAAAAATTAATTTGGCTTTTCTGATTAGGGACATCCACAACATGACCTTTTTTTTTTGGCCCATCAAAATTAAGCAAAATAAATTTAATATTCACTCTTCAATGCTTTGCATTATGCATATAATTAGTGGGTATTTTATGGGGGTTATTTTAAGGACTAAATGCTCCAAATCATATGCTTATGTATTGCTATAATGGTCCCCCAATGATTTGTATAAATACCATAAGCCGAAGAGGAAAGTGATAAAGAGTTCGTTGACCCTCTAGGGATTATTTGTTCATAGTTTAAAAATCAATAATCACTTTTCGAGCCCAATTGCAAAACAAAGAGGCACACAATTCTTGTTGGTTTACTTTTGGACATCATTAGAATATCTATATGTATTTATTATTTAGTGAGAGAGAGGGGGGGAGGGGGGATGGGAAGTGTTATGCTTCCCAAACTTTTTGAATTTTTTTTTTTGGTGGTAAATTTTGAAAGTAGTAGTTAAATTGCAAAATCTCCAACTTTTTTTCTTTTTTCTTTTATAAGAGACCCAATGTATTTTATACTTATTTATTTGGCATATATATCTACCTTATATTCAAAAATTATAGTCATACCCATTATTTAAAATCTTTTCTATTTTATAAAGTGCAAAAATACAGGAGATGCTAAGATAAATTTCCCATAGAAACTACCCAAATCAAATTATTTTAATACAAAAAAAAACACACATTTTTCTTCACCGTCTATTTTGTTTTTTTTTTTTAAAATTGATATTCACCACCATCTATTAGTCCCGAGCATGTTTCTCATTACAATTATGAGAGAGAATAAATTTATCAGATCAAAGTTTGAAAGCTGCAGTTTAAAAGTGCATTCGCTAAGAATGCCTAAGATTCTTGAAAGCGTGAAGTTGATAACAATAGGTCTTGAGTGGGCTTTTGTACAGAACTCCATTAGCCCCGGGCCAGTTCATGTTATGACTAAACCCAAATACAAACATGGACGGAACTTGAATAGATTTTTTATTTTATTTTTTGAATTGTAAACTTAATTTATTTATTTTTTTTGAAATTTTAAATTGTAAACTTGATAAGATTAGAATTTAGAAATACGGATGCATGGTTTGGTCCAGAGTCCTTTTCTTATTTATTTTTTTTCTCCTAAAGAAAAAAAAAAAACTTGTGGCTTGCATGTAAGATAAGTTTTATTATTAATAAAGAGCTATTCTACTATATAACAATTTATTACCAATAAAATATATAATTTTTTATTTTTTTATAAAGTTGACTCCTAAGTTGCTCCAAAAAAAATATATCAAACATTTGTTGATTTTATCCCAGTAGTTCTCATTTCAATTTATCAAAAATAAAAAAATAAAAATAAAAGTTTGACATCTCTGTTGACATAGATCAAGAAATAAATGTGGATCCTTCAAATACGATTTGAAGCTATCCTTCTGGGATCTGGCAAATTACAAGTTGCTCAATTAATTTGCCCTCTATCCTTTAAGTCCACGTGTTAGATCAATGGATCTTCTATTGTAATTTATTTGGGCCTTTTCTAGTCCGACCCATTTCCTAATCTGCAATGAGCTAAGAATATTATAAATATTTCACTAATTCTAGCATTATTGTGTGTGACACGAAACCAAATTCATGGTCCATCAATTTATGAATTGTTAATGGTATAAAAATAAATATTATTTAAATATATATAATATAAATGTATATTTAATTAAAAAATTATTCTGTAATGCTAATACATATAAATTATTTATGGTTATTAATTAATGGTCTAAATACAATTTAATACATTTTAAAATTTAATTTATTTACATAAAGATTTCTACAATTAATTTGTGCAATTGATATTTTTTAATTTGAAAAAAATTGTATATTTGACTAATTTAGTTAAAATTGACAAATTCTATTAACTAAGAGGTCATGCACGTGATCTGCAAAATTGATTTTTATTTTATTTTTTATTATATAAAAAGAATGAAGAAAATTTAAAATTCATTTATAACTTTTTCTTTCTGTTTTTTAATTTTTTTAGTTTTTGATACAATTAAAAATGAAAAAACTAATTTTGAAATTAACTTACTATGCTCATGATTTTTAAATTGACAGAATTCACCAATTTTAATTAAATTAGACAAAAGTATAACTTTTTTCAAATTACATAGTAGTAATTGCACAAATTAGTTGTAGATACTTCTATGTAAACAAATTCAATTTTATAAAGTACTAAAGTACATTTAAACCTTAATTAATTATATATTTTATTAAATATTTTTAATTTTTGAGCAAATTATATTTTTAAGAAAATTTTTATTTTTTTGAAAACTTGACAATGTCTAATAAAGCTTCCAGAATTAGATATTCACTTTGATAATGTCAATGCCACGTCAGCTCGACGTTCATTATATACATTATCATTGGAGTGTATTTTTTTAAAATAATATTTATTTGACATGTTAATTTTAACAGTTTACATTCTATTAGAAATTTTCTAAATCATTCACACACACAAATTTACTTGCTAAGCCGACAAAACAATTGCTTTTTATTTTTTATTTCTTTTCCCAATAAAAACCAAAAATCATTTGTGTCTCGCAGAATCATATGGACCATTCGATTTAAAATTAGAATTTTATAAGCATTCAAGTCCGACTTTCAATTTGGTTAAAAAATGTTTAAATTTGACCAACTTATTAGATAATTTATAAGCCTACAATTTCACTATGAATATGTCTTTTTTTTCTTAAAAGAAGAAAAAAATCTCTAATTATGGTGCTTAAGAGTTTTACAGCTTCTGACAACAAAGATTTACTTCCCAAGTTTAAAGAAAACCAAAAACAAAACTGATAGGAAATTAAAAACCTATCTTGACAGATCAAAGAAAACAGAACACAACCAATTTAACGAGGTTCGGCAATTTGCCTACGTCCTCGGACTCCAATGAGAGTCTATGCTTTTATTTATCAAAGAATCTAGGGTTTACAGATGAGAGAGTCAACTAATATTCACAGCACAAAGCCTAATCCCAAACCCCATGTTACAACCAGTTTCTAAACTCACAAAGAAAGGAAATCACTCAGACTCTCTCTCTCTTAAAAACAGATGAGAACCAGAAAAACCTCAGCTGCAACTTTTCTTCTATTCTCTGTAATGATGGCTGTGTACGAAGATGAGATGTGGAGGAGGCTTATATCCGAAAGAAAAAACCCCAAAATCAGAGACTGACTAGTGATACGGCACCGTTCCCTTTTAATGAGCTGTAGCAAAACGCTACCGTTTTGATATCTCTGTTTTAATAGATGCAGCTGGAAGATTATTTCTTACAATAATCATGATTTTAATTACACTTTTAACTTTCAACTATGTTGTGCAAATTTGAATATGATTTTTTGTTTTCATTTAGTAAAATCATGTTTTGGATGCATTGGTGTTTCTTTCAAACCAACTAGAGTTTATATGCACATTGCTATTGCTGGTTTTTTGAACGTCTTCAAAAATGTGAAACCGAGCTAGCTCTAAATCTCAAAACTCTATGGAAAGAGGTGCTGCAAGACTAATCAAAAGCGGTTAAGGGACGCCGGCGATGTCGCCTAAGTGCATCCTCTCCATGATATGAGGTTCCATGGAAGAAAAATGGTGTCTACGTTTTAGTTCTTCTACTTGAGGAAGAAGAGAAAAAAAAAAAAATAGATTTCTTTTTGGGAGAAATGACGGAGAGAGACAAAGAGAGAGAGAGAGAGAGAGAGAGTGACCTCTCTTGGGGCTTCTCATTACNTGAAAAAAGAAAAGTCAAAAAATAAGAAATAAATAAATAAATAAATCAAATAAGTGAATAACAAAATATAGGGGGTGAGGTGGGGGGTTGTTGACTTGACCGAAAACAGTAAAATTAATAAATGACTAAATCAGAATGCTCAGTCGGCAACTAACAAGTAAAAAAATAAGGAAAAAAAAATTTTCAAACCTTTCAGCAAATGGACGCAGCAGCCGACAGGTTCTTCTTCTTCTTCTTCATCTTCTTCTCCTCAGTATCGGCAGCGGCAGGCAACAAAAAAGGTTCTTTTTTTTGGGTTTTTTAATTATTTTAACATACATAACCCTAAAACCCATATGGGTAATTTTAAAATTTTCTGGGTCGACCCAGATCCGACAGAGACCAGTGAGGCGTAAGCCTCACACGCCTCAGTTCGCACCTCCTCGAGGCGCACCGCCTCGGCCTCGCGAGGCGAATGCCTCATCTGGAGAGGCAGAGGCGTTCGCTTTGAGGCGATTTTCCGGCGCCTCGTTCTGAGACGCGCCTCGAGGCATACGCCTCGAGCGTTTTTTAAAACACTGAGTAGGATGATGATAACATTTGTATCCCTTTTGAGTTGGATAGTAGCCAACGAACACACACTTGATAGCTTTGGGATCTAGCTTACCCGCATTTTGGGAATGGACAAAACAAACACATCCAAAGACCTTAGGAGGGACACTATATGCAGTTTTACCTTGCAAAACTTCTAAAGGACTTTGAAAATCTAGAACTTTTAGAGTCATTCTATTGATAAGGTTTGCTGCTAAAAGAATTGCATCACCCCAATAAGGTTTTAGAAGGTTCATGGTAAAAATTAGAGACCGAGCCACCTCCTACAAATGCCTATTTTTCCGTTCTGCTATACCTTTGAGCACTAGTATAAACACATCTAGTCTGGTGTAGTATCCCATGAGACTCCAGATAGGTACGAAATCCACCAGCCATGTATTCTGTACCATTATCTGTTCTTAAGATTTTGACCTTGGCGTCAAATTGAGTACAAATCATTTTGTGGAAGTGTTGAAAACAAGAAAACACTTCACTTTTGGATTTCAACAAGTAAACCCAGGTTAAACGGATACAACAATCTATAAAGGTCACAAACCATCTATAACCGGACAATGAAACACTTCGGGTAGGTCCCCATACATCAGAGTGAATAGTCATAAAAGGAATAAGGCTTTTATTATTATGTGGAGGATTAGAACTCCTTTTTATGTTTAGCAAACTCACAACCATCACAAAACAGATAATCAAATTTAACTTTTTTAAATAAACTAGGATAAAGTTTTTCCAAGACAAAAAAATGATGGATGTCCTAATCTTCTATGCTATTGAATGATTTCTTGATGGACACTAACAGAATGACCTAACAAAGCTTGATTTGAACCAGGTACTAGGCTACGACCACACTCATCCAAGAGATACAAGCCATCTTGCAGTCTACTAGTGCCAATCCTCTTCTCTGTTTTTAGGTCCAGAAACACGCAATGGGTTGGAAAAAATTCAATTTTACAATCAAGAGCTTGGGTAAGTGAACTAACAGATAAAAGATTGACAAAAAAAGTGGGTACATGAAGAGCTGAAGATAAGTTAATATTAGGTGTGCAATTAACAGAACATGTTCCAGATATAGGAGTAAAAGATCCATCTGCAATACGAACAGTTTCTTTTATAGAGCAAGAAGAATAAGAATGAAAACTGTTGAAAGAACCTGTCATGTATCTGTTTGCTCCAGAATCTATAACCCATGAACAAGTATCAAGATTGGCAAGAAATGCATTACCTGTTTGCACAAACTGGAAGGAAGCAACAGAGGTTGATGGAGAGTCAAGCTTAGATAGAAGACGCCTAAGGTTCTCGATTTCCGCATTGGAAAAAATCTCACTGGAATTTGTCTCCTTAGGTGCTTCTGCAGTCTCAGATAGATTTGCTTATGCTCTCGAAAAGCTTGTCTGCTTTCCACCACGTCCCCTAGTTGGTTGATCATGCAATTTCCAGCACATCTCTTTAGTGTGTCTAGGTTTTCCACAATAATCACAATGCAAATGATCCTTATTTGAAGATGTGTAATGGTTGGTTTTATTATGCTCACGAGAGGTATTCGCAACCAATCCGGAATTCTCTACTGGAGCTGTGTATATCATGGCACTTTTTCTACTCTCTTCCTGCTGCACATAGGCATATGTTTGCCTTAAAGGAGGCAAAAGTTCTTTTCCTAGTACTTGAACTCTTATCTGGTCATATACAATATTTAATCCGACAACGAAATCATATATACGTTCCTTGGCCACCAATTTCTAAAACTTAACAGCATCAGGACAAACAGCTTGGAAATCCTGATAGTAATCAATCTCCTGCCATAGACCACTTAGTTCAGAAAAATATTGTGAAATAGTCATCTCACCTTGTTTTGTGCCATGGACTTTATTTCGAAGTTCATAAATTTGTGCATCATTGCCCATTTGATAATAAGTCTGAGATGCTCCTTCCCATATCTTCACAGCAGTATCAAGCAATAAATATCCTCGAGCAATCTGAGGAATCATAGAATTGATCAACCATGACATAACAAAGGAATTCTCCGACTCCCACTGATTATATTTTGCATCAGTAGGTTCAGGTCGTTTGTTTACTCCATTAACATTTCCATGAAATCCTCTTGCTTTGATGGACAGAAGGCAAGACCTTGACCAAGCAAGGTAATTAGATCCATCAAACCTAATAGGGCTAATTTGTAGAGAAGGGTTCTCACTATTGGGAGTCATTGGTTTGGCCATTTAAACAAAAAATGGAGAGGAATAGGAGAAATAAAGTCAAATCCCAAAAAAAAAATAGAACCGTGACCAACAAAGGGTGGAACCTGGCCGGAAAGAAAGCCCAAGAAGATCTGAGGATGACGGAGGGAAAAAAGCAGCGAAAGGACGGTGCACACGCTGTCACGTGCCGGCGCATGGATCGGAGTGTCAGAGACTTCGTTGGCGCGTGTAGTCACTCTCGGTCGTTTTCGGCGTCTAAATTCCAGCGGATGGGTCGTCGACGGCTAGGCTTTCTTTTCGGACGGGAGGTGAGAAAAAACGAAACACATTTCAAAGAAGATCTAAATATGGTTTTCTCACAAGTTTTTGCGGAAGAAAAAAAAATAGCTTAGGGAGAAAACACTCAACCAAAAAACAGATATAGCTCTGATACCATGAAGATTTTTAGGAGAAAAGAAATTGTATTTCTCAATCTTGCTTTACAAAGGTTACAAGACCCCTATTTATACACATAAGAAATAATGTAAACTATGTATACTAGGAAACTATACAATTAGGAGAATCCTATAATTAAGGCTGTACAATCAATGAATTAATAAAGAAATAATACCGCAATCAAATCAACCTAAATAAGGAAAACATATGTACTGGTCAACACAAAACATAGCCTAAAACTAATTTAATTATCCCAACATCAAAGCCTATGTTCCCAGGCGTAAAGCCCACTAAGCAAGCAATTAAAAGTAGGTTAGCCAATCTATCCTATGTAAGAATATCAATTTACTTATTGACCAAACATGGAATTATAATGAAAAGTAGATGACAATTTCTGAGCTACAGTTGGACAGCCAAGAGTAGTTTCATTCATGTAATGCTATCTTTTTCACCCCATAATCACTGACTTTACAACTTTAAAATAAATAAGTAAACACTGATCTTGATAATCAAGATGATTACAAAATCAAATAAACTACAGATTATCATTTATAAATCACAAGTGACAAGATTCAGACTAGAGGATGTTTTAGAAGTCCTTAAAATTAATTTCTTAGGGTTATCCTTACTAAAGTCTTATAAAATTTAAGGGAAGATCTGATATTAACAGATTTTGTTAAAGATTCTTGGAATTTGGACATCCAACTGTGTTTTACATTATCAAACTTAGTTCTCTCAACTGACCGAAAAAGCTCAGATGGGCCCTGGGTAAGTGGTTCATGTTTGTGCACATAGCATGACCCAAGTAGCCAACAAATATTCCAAAGATTCGAACTGTCCTATTAAAAAGATAAGTAAATCTTCTATTTCATCCTCCAATAGAGCTCACCAGATTTCAAATGCATGCCTCTTTTTTGCGAACCATTGTCAGGCTTTCAGGTCATATACTCACACACCCCTCATCACAATAAAAGATGATTAAGCAACATCTTCTAAATAGGGGTCCTACAGTCGGGAAGTTTTGGAAGGTAAACAAACCAAAATAACATCGTCTTGTTTCTATATCAAATTACTCTCTAACACATATATGAAGTTGGTTAAAATTTAAAGAGATTCTTCAACTTTAACCATATGCCATTGTCAACACAAAGCTTCTTAGGTAATAGATGACCAATTCCAAAGATATAACTCAGTGATTCAAATCACCAAAAATCCACATCCCTAATTTACCTAGTCGCTTTATATAGTAGCTTTTCAATTTTGGTAAAATATTTCAGAGTTCCGTTTTTTAAGGTCTAGTATTTGTCATAATGGTGTCCTAACTCCTAATACAGTTTGAAGTTCACCACACATTAATTCAAAACCAATGTAGAGAACATTTAGAACCTTTAACAACCATGAAATTCAGTAATATATAGAAAACTTCACAGCATCAGAAGGACCTTTTCCCACTTAATACAGCTAGTTCTAAGCATCAATTCCCATTATAAATTACACATGCTATCATAATCACATAATTTGGAAACCTTCTGAATTTTGGCAATAGTACATTTCTCAAAACTTGTTTAATATCTACTTTATTTATACTATAAAAATGACTTGCTATGCATGTAAGAATATTCCAAGAATAAAATGTCTAATCCATTAAGCACTTCATAGAAAATGCAATTGAAAAATGAATAATGATGAAGAAAGAGAAAAAGAAAGAAAACAAAAATATGAAGGAAAAGAAAACAGAAGAAAGGCTATCTACAACAATTTAAAATCAGACTAAAAAAAGCAATAGAAACAAAAGAAACAGACAAAAGTAAAAGAAAAAAAAAAGTATATATGTCAAAAAGGACTAAGAAAATTAAGTGACATACCAAAATATTGGCACCAATACTAGTTCCAACAAGAAATAAAGGAGCCTTGGGATATTCATCATGGAGGTGATTTATAATTACCCGTGTATCCTCTGTCCATCCAGCATTATAAAAGCAATCAGACTGCAAAAAATTTCATCAAAATAATTTGTTAAAAGTAAATGGCAAAAAATCCCATTAAGGTAATGAAAGGCATTAAACTAAATAAATTTGCATCTTCAAAAAGAAGTTGACAATAACAAGCTATTTCTCAAAGCTGACAGCAGTTTACCATTTAGGGTTTCTTTTTTAGCCATTCGGCAAAGGTATGCCCTGCATAAATGTTGTTCTACCACTAATGCTTGTCCCAGACAAATAACAGAATAGAATGTTGTCACGAGATGATAAGCGTGTATCAGCAATTAACAAATATTTGATAGTGAGGAATGATAAAGCCATTATGATGGACCATAAAAATTAAAGGAATAAAACCCTCCAGGAAAACAAAAATATATTATTTATTTTTATTATTATTTTACAGTGACTTGTCTTTAATGCTGGACTATTCCACTAACCTTGTTCACTTTATCAATCAGACAACAAGATATTCTATCAAGGAACTATTACATCATGACATTGAAGCATGCACTACATTAAGTCACTATCATCCCAAAAGCTTATGTCATGTGGATCCAACTATTCATGTTAAATCAACAAAATACACACTTAACACTCTTTGCTCACGTATATGCCCATATATAAGTTATTAAGTATTATTAAAGCATGCTTAACACTTTTAGAACATTAACTATAAAAAATAACTTGTCGTTAGTCGTTATGATTTTTAAAAAACAGCTGCCAAAAATTAGTTGTCATTAAGAAATTAATTTGGCAATTTTTTGATTATGTTGAATTGGAGTATATGATGTTGAACGTTAGTTAATTTTTAACTATATTTAAGGACTTCTTATCCTCTTAAATATTAATAGAATCTATTATTTTTTATCAATAAAGTAATATATTTCCTATCAGATTTTTGTTTGCTTAAATATTTGTAATATTTTTTTGTTATCAATAAGTAATTTTTAATATTAAAAAAGATAGATTTAAACACAATACCTAATAGACAACCAAAGATAATGATATCACATTAACAATCCATCAATTCAAAAGTGCAAGTTATTAGTAAATAGACCCAAGTGTATATATAAATCCAAATCAACACGATCAACTTAAAAAGGAGCACTGTTGAACAATAACCAAAATTAAAATCCAATAATCAGGCTATACATTGGTACACCAAAGACAATCCTAGTAGGGATTTAAAAGAGATGAGTAGAATGGTTATGCAGAAAGCAGAAAATAAATGTTTAACATACGAGAACTACTCACAGTAATTGAAACACCACCAAGTCCTCTGTGGTTGGTGACAACCACATTCCATCCACTTTTTGCTGTATTAAAGGCAAGGTGCTTTATATACTGCAATAAATATAATGATGAGACGAGACCATACAAAGAAGCATTATAAACATGGTAAGAGCTTGATTAAGGAAAAAGTCTTATAGAGTCTATATGGTTATGCTTGCTCATTTTGCTTTTTAATGGAAAACTTTACTCTATAGAAAAAAGAACACATTGCAGAAAATTAAAGAGGATAAGAAATCCTCAAAGAAACTAAAATCTGAAAATCCTAAGTTAAATTCTGTCATTCATCTTAGTTTGGCAATGTATCTGCGGTATGATGCTAGAGATGATTCAGAATTCAGATTTGAGGAAATTTAGCATAAGAAACAAATTTTTTGTTGGAATTTGAAGAAAAGTAAAACCAATTAAAGACTTGACATCATCTCATATCAGCAGGAGTAAATCAAAATAATAGATTGTTCAGTACATCAAAAAATATGATCATGGAGAATATGATACTAATTATCAACAACATTCTCATCGATTTATCCACTCTCTTACTATGTCCTCAAGGTGATAGACAAAATATGTTGCCTTCTGTCCAAAAGATGCAAACTGGTCCATCTACAAAGCCTTAACTTGGTAAACTAGGTTTCCCATAATACTTCCGCCCAACGCAATTATACCAGGAAATTCTTCACCAAAGGATCAGAAACCTCGCTCAAGCATATTGATTTTACATCAATGAACCAGATTTATCCTTTTGCATTTTGCATTTTGCATTTTGCATGACACATTTCTGGCCCAGTCCAAATTTCTTTAAATTAAGGCAAGATCAATAGGAAGCACTTGCATACAAAATAACAAGGCTGGGTGATAAAATAAATATTGAACTTACAGCAGATGCGGAATCACTGGTTAATCCAGGGATCACCACCATAATAGGCGTTGTGTCATCCTTGGAAATAATATTGTTCATGTGAAAAGCACCAGAAACTGTAACAAAATCAAAGACATGAATCCAAAATATGAAAGGCATACTACCAGTAACCACAATTCTTGTCCTTGAAAATTTGAAACAAGATCGGAAGTATTCACGATATAATTATATACCAAAACTATGAAAACTGAGATGCAACTCAAATAAATGCACATACTAACGATGTTGGATATGGAAAAATGCAACATTCGTAATATGTCAAGATAACTGCAATAAAGGATCCCAACAATAACTAAAGCAAAAGCAAAATGATATCTATAATACAAAAGGACATAGAAAAGTTGCAGATTAAACTTACATTTTCATGCATATATACACCTAAATGTTTGTCCCATCGTTATTTTTATACATCGTATTACTCTTCTATATGCTCTTAAACTCTTCTTTCTAATAGCAATTTAGTTGTTGAGTTTATTTTTCAGTGGCAAATTCCAAATCGCCATCTTGTTATTCTTACTTTAAGACACCCAACATTCCAGCTAGCCTCATTTTCTCTTTCTCTTCTTTTTCATAGACTAAAAGGTTCTTTTAATGAATAAAAAAAGGTGCAAAGCAAAGAAAGGTCAATACAGCTTTTAAATTAATATCAATCTAATCAAGTCAAATTCTAATAAAATTTTAAATTACTCAAAACTCATATAGTCATATAACATATAATGCTTTAATAAAACCTAAATACAGCTTGTTTTTGAATTATTTGTCACTAAACAATTATAACCAATGGACATAAGAATGCAAGAGCCTACATATAAGAAATAAAGAACACTAGAAACCCCAGTCCAATCGATGCCAAATAATCTCATCAAGATAAATATTCATGCTTCTCCATATACATGATTAAGAGAACAAAAAAATATCCAAAAGTCATACAATAGGAGAAGAAGTTGAAACAATAATGATGAGAAAGAATGTATAACTAAAATAAAAGAGAAAATGCAGATGAACACCAAAGATGCAAATGTCAAATGGATGATATCATCATTAAGTAATAAAAAAATTATGCCTTCCCCACTCAAATGTCTAGTTACATGATGACAAGTACAGATTCTCAATGCATGCATTCCTCCATATCTTACATATACATAATGCCATTTTTCTTTTTTCTTTTCATTTTACTTCTGATGTGGGCATCGAGCGCTTTTCTAGCATGCATGTTTGTGATAAGGACATTACGTTGCCAAGTGGACCAGTGACGCGTTCTCAAGCTAAGAAAATCAAAGAGAAAATGCTTAGACTTGTAAAAAGAATGATAGATGAAGATCGATTCAAATTTTCAAATGATTTGAACACTTTTTGAGGCCTAATGATGATTTAAGCATGTTGTCCAAACAAGGGATGAAAGTGGTAATGATGCTCGAAAGTTGCAGAGACGAAACGGCGTCATTTTAAAAATAAGCATCTTATAATGGCAGTTTCGTAATTTTAGCTATTTTCGGATGGTAATGGCAGTTTCATAATTTAGCTATTTTCGGATTATAATGGCAGTTTCGTAAGAACGCGTCACTGGTCCACTTGGCAACGTAATGTCCTTATCACAAACATCCATGCTAGAAGAGCACTCGATGCCCACATCAACTTCTCGGTTACATAATTAAAGTTGAAAACTCCATACTCACCATCTTTATTAGTTAGCCAATCCAAGGCAATAGTGCCACCATCAGAAGCATGGAAGAGTTCTCTGATAGAGCAAAAAGTATAACCATCAGTTAGATGAAGCTATTATATTTTCCTAAATAAGTAGATCTTTAGCAATGATTAGATGAAGCCATTGTAAAAAAGGACTAACTATTCTAAACTTTATATCAGAAAACGAAAAATAAGCACCAATATTTTCTAAGAAAAGTTTAATTTTTCTTTAACCGTCAAACCAGGCCCCTAGCCGACCCACTCATTCCAGGTTAGGGAGGGATAAGAAGAAAGAGAAACTTAAAAGCAAGAAGACTTAAAAAACCAACACATGATTAAACTAACCAGCCTAGTATTTGTCTATGAACGATGCCAATTAAGCTTAATTCTTATAAAAATAAAAAAGTTAAAAAAATAACACATTTCAGAAATTAAAGAAGGTGAGGAACCCTCAAAGAAACTAAAACGTTTAACTAGCTCACGTCCAACCAATTCAACAAAATTAAATAAATTGAAATATCCCTAAACTCCTTTG
Organism: Ochetophila trinervis; assembly: GCA_003254975.1. Classification (NCBI taxonomy): domain Eukaryota; kingdom Viridiplantae; phylum Streptophyta; class Magnoliopsida; order Rosales; family Rhamnaceae; genus Ochetophila; species Ochetophila trinervis. Next base: position 42,884 of record QANX01004138.1, read on the forward strand.
AAGAAGATACCCATAATGAAGCTTAAAACTTGACAAAATCCTATAAAATCCAATTAAAGACATTCAAATTAAAGATTGGCTAATGTATAACATATGTAAAGGTGTAATTTAGAGCAACTCCAACATGCCAATAGAGTTGCTCAAGGCAAAATATGAGATGGCCAACTTTCCAATACCCATGCTATTGCATTGCGCTTGTGACCCTAATTAGTATTTTTATATTTTACCCTTCAATAATTATTTTCTTTAACAATTTTATGATTTATCCTAATAAATTTCCATAATTTTGGATAGCCTATTTATTTATGCAACACGGTTCTTATAGTTCTTTATTTTGGTAAAATTGTTCTATCTGAGTTGTGGCATTCAACTTTCATCTAGTAGGTCTGGCTATGGTAGGACAATGTTGGTTTTCTAGCTAATGGAAGAAAGGTTGTTAATGGACTAAGTGGATGGTAAACTAGAGAATGTTAAATGGGAAAAAACTATACAAAAAATAACATTTCATATATCATTTAGAAATGGAAAAATACGGTAAATCATAACATTCCTATTTTGGCTATTTACCAATGCCAAATTTTGCATTGGAGGAGCACTTGCTTACAATGCACAAGCATGTCAGTTTGTCATGCCCAGCCACATAAGCCACCTGATCTTGAAAACACTAAAAACTAAATAGAAACTATGTGTAACTGACTAGAAAAAAATATGATCTAATGTAAAATGAATGGACGAAAACCATCTACCAAAGGTACCCTTCCTTCAAACGCTAGAAGCAAGTTAATCAGAAAATAAATTTGAAATATAGAAATGAAAAGATTAATTAGTATATCCCAAATGGGGAAAAAAAAAAAGAAAGAATTCAAATTCAAATTCAAATTCAAATTACTAAAAACTACAGCCACATTGGCAAAATGCCCCTTTTAACCACCAACTTTGTAACTCATATGCATAATACATTACACAAGCACATTGTCAAAATTACCACAGAAGACCCATATATAAACACAAAAATTAATAGTTAGTAATGTAGGGCTACAAGTGAGTGAAGTTAAAGAAAACTACAACATCGCATTATAAAATATTAAATTGAGAATCATAAATACATAATTTAAAATTAAAAAGGAAAAAGAAAACAGGTTTGAAATTAAATTACCTTCTGTAGCTGAAAGCAGGAGGTCTTCCAAAGAAATTGAGGAAACAGGTTTGGAAATGAGGGCTTGAGATCCACGGCGTGGGCAAATACCTTCAATATTCAAATACCATCAAGAAACGCAAGGAAAAAAAAAGTCTAGATTTATATTAAATCATATTAGAGTAGAACAATGGGGGGACCTGCCATGAAGAACCCGGCACTTGGAAACGACGCTGTTGTAGACATCGGAGGAGGAATTGTAGGTCAAGACGACGGGAAAACCTCGCAAACCAGTGCGAAGGTTTTCGAAGAAATGGAATTCCAAGAAATTGTAGAGAAAAACGAAGAAAGCAATGAGAAAGCCGGTTAAGCAATGCGAAAGGGGAATGAGAGAGATCGCGTGGAGAAGAAGGGCGTAAGGGTTCGAGGATGATTCATGGAGGTTTTCAGAGAAATCCATTGCTACGTTGGAGGGTTTGATTTTGTTTTGTGGTGTTTTTGCAAATTTGGGTGTTTGTTTAGCGGTCTGTTCGGTTTGGTGACCGGCTGAGTCGAAGATGGAACTGGGAAAAGAAAAAGAGTCTGAAAAATAGCAAATGCGGGGCACTCAGTTGTCCACGTCGACAATATAAATGAGCCAATTTCCCATGCTTTATTCATGTGTGCTTTAAAAAAAAGCTCGCTTATTTTCCGTTAATATCAATAAAAAAGGGTAAAATTGTAATTGCCTAAAATTATATTTGTTATTCCACTTTTTCCAAAATGTTTATAAAACAAAAAAAAAAAAAATTGATTTGGAGATTTTAGTTTCCGAGAAGACATTTATGTGATTTTTTTTAATATGGACATGTACATTTTTCATATACATTTTTTTAATTGTCTTTAAAATTTATTTTTATTTTTATGCTGGTTGGATTAAGGTAGAGGGGGGGACCACTGGTGCTCTTCTTTGATTTTTTTTTTGGTAATTGTGCTCGTCTTTGACTTGCGGTTCGTGTGGCNCGCGACACATGAATTTACGTCGCCGTTTACAATTAGCGACGCTAGTTTTGCGTCGCCTATTAGGGTTTTTGGCGTAGTGTCATTTTAACTAAAAAAATATCAAACTAAAGACCTAAAACACACAAAATATAAAGAAAAAGTGAAAAATGAGAAATCCCTCTTAAAAAGTACCAAACCCGATAGCTCCTTCTAGTGTTCTTAAATTCTCTTCTTTTCTTCACTTATGGCTTGATTTCTTGCATATTAATCCTTATTGACCTATAAAGATAAAAACAAAACAGCAAGTGAGCAAAAATATCAAACAAAAATAAATTAAAAGCAATAAGACATGAAAATTAAAAATTCATTAGGGTGTCTCTCAAAAGCCTTGTTTAAAATCATTAGCTTGACTCCTCTTTCTTTAATCGGGCTCTTCCAATTTAACTAAGGTCTTGACTCTTTTTTTATTTGATGTGTCGATTTCATGTTGAAAGATAAAGTTTTACTACCATTAGTAGCAGTAAGAATTCGCTTTGACATATCCATGTTGACCGTGGTAGTGACTAGGAAAGATCTTCCTGATCAACTCCTCATCTTTCGTTGTACCTTTCATAACTAAACAATCTATAGGATAAAACTACATCGTCAATTTTCAAAAAAATATTTTCCAATATTCCAATAGGAGAGGTGTAAACATTGTTAGCAAGTTGCAAATCATAATCACATGGTCATAACTTTTTCGTTGGTTATACTTTAATATAACAAAACAAGAATAAGACATCATGTCATTTGAAGCTTCACTATCAAGAAAACACTATTTAAAATGAAAAAGATTAGTACTACCTCTCACAAAAAAATGGACCTTGATATTTTTGCTTCCTTGGTAACACTTTGAACTTTTCTTTTTCTTTTTTTTTCCCTCACAAATTCTTTATACTAAACTTTTGTTTGTCTTGTATTCCTCTTTTTCTTTATTTTCCTTTTATTTCCTCTCATCTTCTAGGAATTTATCTATTTCTTGCTCAATTTCTCTCTCTAATTCTTCCTCTCTATTTTTCTCATTTTCTCTCTTTTGTTCTTTTTCACTTTCATCTTCTAAATCTATCACTATTATGTCTTTTTCTTTTACTCTCCCCCTTTTTTTTTCCATTTCTTTCTTTCTAGTCTCCATTGTGATTCCTCAAAAGGCCATTTTCTACTCCTAAGCATTGCAACCATGACTTCTTCTACTTTTGTACTGATGCGTGTCGTAAACACCAAAATTAATTACTGAAATTAACCACTACCGTAGTAGCAGCAAGTTCAGGTCGATTCCACAGAGAC